>JAQFJB010000021.1:7496344-7506495 GCA_029874875.1 Naso minor
GCCAGTCTTACTAATTGAGTGAGAATGGAAATAAAGGTCATACTGTTGTGTTGATTTGGGTGTACAAAGAGGAATCCATTCTCGTAAGCAAAATGATTTGTTATCACTTGACGTAGATGTTAAATAATTGTGCTAGTCCGTCCGTCTAACTGTGACAGAAATATCTGGAAAAGGAATGCCCGGGTAAAATCTGCTGAGCACTTTCAGTTACCCCCCCAAAAAAAGAAAGTCTCTTGATGTTGGAGTCTGCTTGACCTTTACTCAAGGACCACCACCAGGCCAAACGTATTTTGCAAATTAATGACTGGAGTGCCAAGAAATTCGCTGTGCATAATCAAGGAAAGGAAGATTGTGTGCGCTGCTGGAAGTCCACAATCTACCAAATGCATTCTTTGCCTCTTCTTGATATATACCTATCACTAATAACATAATAAATGCTGCTTTAAACACTAAATCCAACCAATGACCATTCTCCCACTTTGGACCAGTTTCTTTCCCTTATTATAGTTTTAAGAACACCTCCATCAACTGTCTTTGACTTAAGTCTCCCTTCCAGTCACACTATGAAACAGAAATTTGATTGTATTATAAAGTAAAAATGACAAAGATTACGATTTTATTACAACAATGATAAGAAAAAGGTTGATCAAAAGATTAATATGTTGTAATATGGGTAAAGAGCTAAGAAAGTAGTGTTTTTAAGTGGAAATTAGAAAAAGACTGAAAATTTTCAGTTAAACAAGCTGACAAAGTGGAGAACCTCTCGGAGAAAAAAAACTTGCTCAGAATTTCTACTCAAGTTTTTCTAACTATTGTTATATGAAATACAAATATATTTCAGCAATATTTGTGGATTTCCATTTTATTTCAGTAATTATCAAGATAATACCACATTATCATTTTTGGCCAAGATAATTATACTGTAAATATTGACACAGATTAGATGCTGATCCCTGTGAAAACATTTTGTCACTGCAACAGTAGAAATCTAATTCTAGAGACAAAGCAATAACAGAATAATTTTGAAAACACCACACTGCTGAAAGTAGCTGAAGTTGAGTGTTTTGAGCATGAACATTCTGGTTGTATATGTCACTTACTGTGCATTGCGTCTAGCAGTGAGGCTTTCACATGTCCATGGATATCTGGAAAAGCAGCTTCGAGCTTTACGCGATCAAGATGATTTAACAGCCCTCAAATCAATTAGGATCCAAAAGGCAATATGGATGTCGGCTGGCCAGCGGCTGCAGTCTCCCACTGGAACAATCTTCGTCTCCTCTTTCCAAGCACGACTTCCAAGGACGGGTGTGATGTCTCGCGAGTGGAGGGGTGGGGGATGGGGGGTACTGGGGATGGTGGCAGCAGGGAGCAGTGCTCTCTGGAGCAGCCGGTGTCTCTCTTGTGACAGGTGATAAAGTTTGAAATGCCAACACTGTGCACTCCAGGCACAGGTGTGGAGAAAATGTCCAGGAATAGCCAAACCCTCTATTCACAAGTCTCATGGCACCGCAGTGACAAATATCGTCCCCACCGGACTGAAGACAACGTTATGTGTCACCTTGTGTTCGTGCCTTCTGTGTGTGCTTCGTGTGGTATTTGTTTAGATGTTTGAAACATGATGGGAGTGATTCCCTCACCTTTTAATTTTCACCAGTAAGAGAGTGGGGGTGATGGTAATGGTAATTCAGGGAAGGATAGATGCATAACAGTGCTGGTACTATATTTAAAAAATCCAATCAAAATGTCCGGGGATTCACTGCCTCTATAAGAATTTTAGCAATGTCCGGGTGAAAAAACTTCACAAACCACTTCTTTATAAAGTAGGCCTTCCTTGTTTTGGAATTGAAGACCTTTATTACAGGGTGAAGCACTCCAGCCAAAAATATACTGAACTGAGATGATTACACACGGAAAATACTGAATGACACCCTACATTTCCTAGAAGACCAACAGCAAAGATACTCACTGATTAAACCTTTGAACAACTGCAATAATGTAAAAATCACCACATTTGAAGTGACTGCTTAAAGTTTCTTAAAATAATGATAAATAATAAAAATTTTCGTCCGGCATCATACTGGTCGTTCCCGTCCTATGTAGCAGTTGTTCAGTTAACATGGATTAAAATACATGGCACCGCCAACGTCGACAAACATGAAAAATAGGCAGTAACATGCAAGCATATTGTTACGTTTGCGCTGTATTTCTCATCCTCCGTATTCGGTGATGAAGGTGCTAATGTGAGCCATCTTTGACAGTCATAGTGAGCTACACGGTGCCGGCAGTGCTAACACCGCAGTCTCCCCGTCACTGTTCCGTTCATGTTCGATGGGGTAGTTGCTCGACCACCAGGTCCGGGTGTAAAGTAAAAAATCGTAAAGTGCTGACATAACTTTCAACTTTCTTTGTCACTGTTGAACTTGCTTACCAACTACTGGACTTTAATATGTATGGTATTTATTTGGCCAAATGCCCAATCTGGCAGTGCTAGCGAAAGTGAAAAATAATTAGCGTATCCGTCCTGTGATTGGGATTAGCTCCAAAACATAATGAGTTCTCTGTTGACCCGTGCTGCACTCTTCTGCAAAATTTGCTGAAAATCAGAAGTTTTTCTGTAATCCTGCTGACAAACAGACAAACAAACCAAATCAGGACATAACCCACTTGGTGAGGGTGATAAATACCTTAATAACTGTAATAAAAGCACTCTACACCTGTGCAAAATGCACACATTGACTTTAAATAATATCACAGAGTTCAGTTAGACGGCATCTTGGCTGTGATGAACAATCTCCATATATACTGGTCAGCGGGGGAAGATCTCTACCTTGACTGGCTTGTTGTTCCAGCTCAGTGACATCATCTGTGGTGCAATTAAAGCCTCAGCAGTTTCATCATGTTCAGGGAGACAATGGCCTTTCCAGTGTTACACTGTGGACACAAATAAATACAACATACTTTGCAGTTCCTTGTAATTTTGGACAGCTGTTGTTCTTATCGCAGCTCATTTTACCATTTACACCGATGTTTTACTGTTCTCACATTAGCCTCCTGACCACAGTCTCTGTGTGGCGACGGGGGCTTCAAGATGTTTTCAAATCTCTGCCGCTAATGTCTTGCTGGGGGTGGCCATCTGTTTTTGCATCTCCCACCGAAGCTGTGCCGGGGACGGGCTCTTGGCTCCTGTCTTCACTCGGCTTCTGTTGGGGGTAATAATGTGTGCTGGTTCTGGGAGCCCAACTGGTGTCCATGAGTTTGTCCTTTACCGCCACTCATCCTTGTCCCAGTCACACCACAGTGAGGGCAGAGAGCCATGCCGTGATGGAGTGGACTTCAGGGGGCTGCTTTTCATCGCTGTTAGAGGATTCTGGGCAGCCGAAGTGGAGTCACTCTCTCCGCACACGGCAGTATCTCTCCTCTGTATCATGTCGTCAGAGCTGAGTCCTGTCTTACTTTCCAGTGTAACATTGCAGGCTCTCATCATTACACTCTTACCCAAAGTGGCGTATTCAAATCAGAATGGGATGTCTGATAGGCCTTTGGGGCATTAATATAGTAAACAGTGTTCAGGTGTAAACATATTCATACATCTGGTTAAACAGGCTAAATATAAGTTCCTTCTTTTTTTAAACAAAATCTCTTACATGTGGCATTCACCTCTCTGTAACCATTTAACTGTCTTTAAATAAATAATTAAATGCAACCTTGTAACATCCAACCATATTGTATGCAAGATGGTTCTGACAAAATATAGCCCAGTTTTACCTTCAGATGGTATTTCATCTCAAAATCTCAAGAACTCTTACTACCATAACACTACAAAAAAAGAGCATAAGTTATTGCACAGTAACATGTTACCATCATTTATCTGCAAAGTGTTAGCGGGGTCAGAGTTCAATAACAATGTTCAAAACTCACTTTTTTCTGGTCCTTACCCCTGGAAAATAATTATTAATCCCCTAGATTTTTAACAACATTTTCTTAATTCAATGTATTTATTAGTATTGTGGGAGTGGGACATAATAAGCCATCATTCAAAAGTATAAACCAAATAGCAGAAAGTGACAGAAAGCAATGTGATGGCAGGTTGTTTAAGCAGCTTTATTTGTTGGTACATTTTTGCCTACTAGCACATTAAACCTCATTAAGTTCAACAATTTTTCTGGAAGTTTAAGTCCAGAAAATACAATGTATTCCAAATAAAATTAATTTTGGGAGTAGCCATTACCAATAAATGGGTCTGTATGATTTGCAGAACTGAACAGATAAATAGTTTTCATTCGTTCATGTGGCTGTCAGTGACGCTGGTCCCGTCTCTCTTTCTGTCTGTCCATCAAACCTTCTAATTATAGGTGCATTAACATGCCAACAATCACTAACTAGATGATTAAGATCTATGCAGGTATTTTTCCATTATAATATGTTACATTTTAATTTCTGGTGTTTAGTGAGTCTTAAAAACCCTCTACTCTGAATCCTCCATGGTGCATTAACAGGTGTAGACAAACATCCCTGAAACATTTGAATTGTAATTCATGATGGAGCTCTATATACAAAATAAAAAGAAAAGGAGTAAAAAGATTGTTTAATTTCAGACAGTATGGGAGGAAATGCAGAGGGGAAAGTGGAATGATTTAGGTTTGTATCTCCTGCCCCCCTTTGTTTTATGGTTACATTAACTCCAATCGGTCTAACACATTTGGCCGTCATTGCAGACATTATTGCGTTGGTAAAGCGACGCTGGAGAATCTTCATTTCACTCTTTGTTCAGTTTTATCAGTAAAGCTGTTTGGTTTGTCCTTAACTTCTGGTTCATCTTGCCTTTCATGGAACAAAAAAGTTGTTCCCAAATCAATCAAGCCATCAATAAGAGCAAAGTCAGGACTTCCTCTCAGGCCCTTGCTTCTGCAAATGTGCTGATTTTGACAGTGAGCCATTAAAGGGGTGACTTGAGCCATAGATCAGGGTAATTGTGGCATTAGGCTGCAAATTGGAGCTAAAATAACCAGATGCAGGGGCAGATAGCCACGTCCCACTCCAGCGACAGTTATCCCAAGTTCAAGGAGAGTTCAAGCATAGAGAAGATACTGTAACCTGACTGGATCCGGCTCACAGACTCCTTTAGAAAATCCTCACAAATATACGATTTCCGAAGGGTGTAATTGTCTTCACGCTTATGGTCATTCATGCCTCATTTCATTTTCCATAAGTCTATATTTTCTTGGCCTATTACAAGGGTTATGTTGCACCTAAGGCTGGAAGATATGGCCCTGTCTTTTTCTTTTTCCGTGCTTTAGGAAGCTTTTCTATGAAAACTCCTGTCAATATGGATTGTAAGAAATGGTGGTCGTGTAAACTTTTATGATAGCAATAAAGAGCCGCAGCACCGCCCACCATCACTACCCCTCCCAACCCCCATTTCCCATCGAATTCTTGCACCCCAGCCTTCACAGAGAGAAAGATGGCATCTGACAGTGGCCATTAGGAGACTACTGTCCAGTGATTTTCACCTCTGACATCAATCCTCCCCATTTTCTGGTGTGTAGTTGTGTTTTTGAAACATGACCTCTGACTGGAAATTATTCTAACATGCATTACAGCGTGTTGCTGCCATGGTGAGGATTCAGTCACTTTATAATAAACCTACTTTTGTCATCCAGTGGGAATATGTTACTTTATTAAATATAGGACAGAGTACAAGTAAGAAATCCTTTTATCAAATTTTTTGATTGATTACTTTCACCACATATATTTTGTAAACAATTATCCATGTCACTGCAATACTATTATTAGAAAAAAAAACCCTAACCCAGAAAAAAAAAAAAAAATTGTGTTGTGCTTCTTTTTTTTTTTTGGACTGTTAGTAGAATGTAGGAAAATTAGGGTGAAAAAACACAAAATATGGAAAGAAAATCTTTACATGCAACTTACTATTTCTGCATTATAAGTAAGTTTAATGCCAATTCATTTACCATCGTGCCTTTAATCAGAACCCTCAATATCATCCAGCAAAATTATGAGAATTTGTTTTTATTTTCTGCTTGATTTCATTTTTTGAACAGGTTTGAGCTTCAGTTTGCAAAGAGTCTTGTGTTTTTAAACACAACACAATTACTGTTATTCTTATAAACCGTCTAATGCTACAAACTGCTGAATTACCTTCAAGACAATCCCAAAGAATCAGCCTTCCAATTGCATCACTTTATTAGCTTCTGCAATGGGACAATGAGTCCAATTACCCAGAATCCCCATTCCTGCTCTCTATGGCTCCATCTCTGACCGTCTGCGGGGGGCTGGCTCTGTGCCAGGGTGCATTCAGTGTGCTCTGATTGGCCGAATTATCTAAAATGTTCATTATTTTGCACTTTATTCAGATGGTGTGACAGCGTTTAAGTTTTGCCCAGTTTTCTCAAATTTAAATGAGGCCAGAGGCGGAATGGCTGAGTGAATAGTCTTACAGATTGGCTAATATGTAAATGTGGCTGCAATTAAAGAAGATGTTCTGAGGTTAAAAGGGAAACGGGATATTTTTATGGCAACTTAAATTAAAATATTTGAATAGAACGTATAATTTTCCCTTCTAAAAAAAAACCAACAAGATGTGAGGACATAAAAACAAAGCAAAATTCGTCATGTCATTAGCCTCTTTAACGAAAGGCCAAGAACAGAATCCAAGCTTGACATAACTTTCATGTGGAAAGGTTGGATGGGGTCAGAGGGGGTCGGAGGGGGATCGGAAGGGGTCAGAGGAATGGGAGGGATCGGAAGGATCGGAGGGGTTGGAGTGAGGAGAGGGACGGGGGGTCCGTGGCTTAAGGCAATGACTAAAACACAATCAACCTTCTCCTCATCTCCTCACGCTGCTGTGGCCCACAGCCCCCCGCTAATTAAAGTGATACAACATCTCACAGGCCAGTGCGCAGATCTAATGGGCTGGGTGAGGCCCCCCTGCCTCATATACTCTCACTCCATAGCTGTGACCACACACACTCAGACTCACACACACACACGCGCGCACACACACATGCACAATATCATCTTGCCTCCAAAGATCATGAACTCAGCAGGAAGCAATGATCAAAGCCTTTTATCCAGGCTTCAACATCTAATGTGTATCTGACCTCAAACAGGGGCCTTGTCATGTCTTTAAGCCCCATATCAATCTGATACAGAAACAGAAGCACAGATAAAGTACATGTTGGTGTCCAGTGGCAAAGAGTAATACAAGATTTCTTCTGCATGAGAGGGAGGGCAGTAAAAGAGGGCAAAAGAGAAATAACTAAGTAACAGAGCAAGTTGTAGGAAAAGACATACAGTGTTCACTTTTCTAATGTCTGTAAACCTGAATTTCTTTTTTTTTTTTTCCTAAATTGATTTGTCTCCAAAACATGAACTTGTCATGTGCCACTAATCATTGTTTCCAATCTAAGCATGTCAGTGCTCCTTCGGATAATACAAAGAGTGTAAATGGACCTAATTGGCTTATGTAGCATAAGAAGGGAGGGAAGCAGTCTTCTGTTAGGACCTTAAGTGACCAGGCTTTAGGACAACAACAGTCTGCAGTATTTTTTCACTTAATCTTGATAGGAGGGATATGATCGACAAAGACAGATCATCCTGACAGCAGGTCATGCACCAAGGCAAAACCACATTGATAACCCATTAGCTACCTTTAGACCACAGTGATCAGAGTGGTATTACTCTCTATTAGTGTGGATGGCCAGCTTTTAATTACTCAATGGTTAACAAGGAGGGAAAGGCAAAAGACTGTAAGGACTTACACAAGATCTGTCAAAAAAGATAACAACAAAACATGAAACAACAAAAGTAAAACACAAGGTAAGACAGAGAATTAGAGACAAAAACTAAGAAAGAAAGACAGAAGGAAGAGAGGAGGATAGAAGTAATGTGAACAGTGCAAGAAAGCAAATGCTGTGGATGGACATTGTGACGGAAAGAGACAGACCCTAAAAACAGAAAGACAAAGAGAAAGCAAAATCTTAAAGAAAGTAAAAGAAAGTTAAACAGGAAGAAAGACAGACAATATCAGGAGGAAAAACACATAGAAAGGCTTCTTAAACAAAGAGAAAAAGGAGCAGCCAAGACTGACAGAAATATAAATATCAATACAAAGAAGAAGAAAGAAAATGGATTGAAAGATAAAAACAGAAGCCAAGACAGACAGACATATAAATATCAATACAAAGAAGAAGAAGAAAGGAAGGGAATGAAAGATAAACAGAGATACAATGATGGACTTCTGAGATGGAGATGGAGAGAAAACAAAGACGAGGCGAAGCAAACACTCATCAAGCAGCCTGTGTTTGGTCATTTGGAAACTCTTCCTCTTCTTGGATGATGTTCCCTTGAACCCAGTGTGTGTGCATGTGTGTGCATTTGTGCACGCACACACACACTGGCTGCTGCGACTTGAGTTTCGCCTGCCAACATCAAAAATGAAGTGGTCAGCGGACAGCTTGGCTTGTCACAGGAAGCAGTAGGCAGCCATGCCACATGTAGCTCAGAGGACAGGCCAAGGAGGGGTGGGGTTGGGGATGGGGAGGGGCGGGGGAGGGAGTGGAGGGAGGGGGTGTCTGAGAGTAAAATAAAGGGGATCGGGCAGCAAAGAAGCATCTCCGAGCACCCCCTAACCTGATCTCATCACGCCACATCTGTTCAGCAGTGAACCCGCGAGGTGCAGTTGCTCGTGGTGTCGTCATCCATATTTGATGTGTGTTACAGGTTTTTTTTTGTAAGGCTCATAATTTGCATTGGGTTTAACTACTCCAGTTTCCTCTCCCCTTTACATGAATAATGAACTCTGAGCTTGTGCCTTTCAACTTTGTTAGTATAGACTTTACTCGGCTGATTCTGTCATACTTGCTACAAAGGCAGTGCTCTAGTTTATTCTTAAAGCGAAAACAACAAGGCTGATTGTTGAAGCATTTTGAATCGCATCTATCCTCTCTAACGGCCACTACATGCTGGTTCCTTAATATTACAATAATGATAAACCTTATTTATAGAGCATTATTGTTTAAAAAATGTGCTTTACAAATACAGGCAAAAAAAACAACGTGCAGTACAAAATAAAACCACAGCAGATATCGACAATAATGTAATAAATACAAATTTTTAAAAAGACGAGATTTAAAGGCCCAAATATAAAAACATTATGCCAGACATCTATTTATTATACAGAAATATCTACCGAAGTGAAAATGCTACCCAGCTGGCAGTACGCATTACAGTTGTTAACTCATTATAAAACTCAACAGAAACAAAAGAAAAAAATCACCAAAACTTTGTCTTTCCTCTGTTCTGAAAATCACTAACACTATTTTAGTCAAAATGATCACTTCTTCATCTAATGAAATGTGAAACTTATGCTGTTGATGCCTAACCATCCCCTTGCTCCTCTTTCTTGTCATGCCTCTTCTGTCCTCGCTTGCCATATCTTAGTACCTTGATCCCAAATATACTATGTTACCACTCATCACCAAACCTATGCAACTCAAGGTGCTTTGCATGAAACGTAAAAGTATTAAATGGCAATATGGGCAGTATGATAGAGATGGATTATTATGACAAGGCTACAGATAACAAAGCTCTGGGGAAATTTTATCTTCTTTTAGCTCATTATTTGTTTTTTCTTTCCAAAGCTCATCTATCAGCCTCACTTCCAGCAGCTGTTTTCAGTGGTTTTATCAAAACAGCTTTAATCCACACACTGCACACCAAACGCACACAGAAATGACAGCTGACACTCCCTCTAGAGAAGGAGAGACAACATTCAGCACCATGGAGAGCTTCACTCTCGATGATCACTACAAGCCTTTAAAACAGATATGATCATATGATCAAATTATTAAATGATTACCTAACAATAGCAAGGCTACACACCACAAACCACACACAAAGTAATGATACCATTATCTGATAAAGAGTGCCAACACATTTCAACACAACTGTAACATCACCGCTGTGAGACACAGTTGTATACCCACAAACAACACAACATCACAGGAGACTAAGCAGCAATTAACAAGCCAATGAAGCAATAAAAGGCTGTGTAACCTAGATACACACAAAAAAGACGGTCAATACAAGTGCAAGCAGAGAAATACATACAATTAATCATAAAGAGATAC
>JAQFJB010000021.1:7543532-7554344 GCA_029874875.1 Naso minor
ATTAAAATATTGAACTTATCATGTTCAAACGTTATACTGTTCTATTTTTATTTCAATGGCGTGACAACAATACGCTTCCATAGCGAATGAGGTGAATATTTCTGTTTTCTCTGAAAAAAGGAATATAAAGGCATGTGGCCTGGATATGTAGGATCAATAGGCCTAGTTTATTTTTTCATTTAAGTATAGTTCTTGATCAACTTTAGTCGCTGAATATTCAATACAATTTTTTGGAGAAAACGCAAAGGTCATTCCTAATCTTGAAAACTGCAACAGGTATTAAATAAGAAAAGAAAAACTTCTTTCTTTGAGCACTTTCCACCATATCCTACAGGCGTCTTAAGCGAAGCTTTTTCAGGTGGCATGACTATAAAAAATCTGGCTTTCACTTTTACCCTGCATTTAAAAACTAAACACATATGTTCTGCTCTGTTCTTTTTACTCAGGCAGTCCTTTGACACCGCAGATGGGTCCTTCACTGATGACGTCACTGGTGATTTGGCTTGTTGGATGTAGCCGAAACTTTGATAACCATTAGTTAACGTTACTTATTTTTTAAATTTATGTTAACATATGTTTACAAATGCGAAGTACGTATTATAAGCCCCAAAATGCCGCAAACTGTGCATACACCAAATTGAAAGGTGAGTTTGTTGTTAATTTCTTGGCCTTTAAACAAAGCGACATGTTAGCTAGCCTCATGTAAGTCAACGTTAGCCTGTTAAAACAGATTCATAAGCTGTAACATTAAGTAGCTGCCATAAAAATGTCGTTATTTAAGGATTGAATTAGTTTAAGATAGTGTTATTTGCAGTGTTATAGTTAACTGTAAACGGTTCGCAGTTCAGTTAGTTCTTTGGGCATAGTGAGAAACCGTTTTAGCTGTTTTTATTTCCTTTTCTCTTGTTTTTGAATGACTTGTTTCAATATTGTGTTTTTAAATTTCATTTTATTTTTTGATTCTTTTGCATTTTTACACTTAAATATATAAAGCACTGCGACTCGCCTCGTTGCTGAAACGTGCTATGTAAATAAACTTGCCTTGCCTTATGAATTATAAAATGCAAAGCGTGCACGTTATGTCAACAAAATCACAATTCTGATTCGTTTCAGTCTGTGATACTATTACAATGTAACGTTAACGTGAGCTAATGGTATATTGGTATATTGGTAGTGTTAACTGGTGGTAGAATCGCGTATAAAAACAAACTTGACAAGAGTTTGATTTTGTTTATTGAGGCTTGATACAAGAAAACTTCTGAGCCGTTTTCTCGGGCGTGGATGTCTGCTAACATGTTTGATATTAGTTGAGCTGGATGTAGCTGTTAGTCGACGCAGGGAACATTAGGGGGTTGCACAATGTTAACTAGCAGATAATAGCGCCGTTAAAGCAGTAATAACGTTAGATTGGATCACACAGATAATATATAGATAATTAACTTAGAGAGAAGCAGCGTTTCCTTCTCCATGTTTTTCAGGAGTTGTTAAGAAAAGACTTGTTAACATTATGTAAGATGCAGTTCTAACAGGATCTGATCTGGATGTGACTTTTTGTTCTCAGCTGACTCCTCCGGCTCAGCCATGCCTCAGAAGCTCCAAAAGAGCGCCCAGCCTTCTCACTATATTGAGCTGGGAGGTTACCAGTATTGGCCTGTGCTGGTGCCCCGAGGTATCAGACTGTACACCTACGAACAGATCCCAGTGTTTCTGAGGGAGAACCCCTACATCACAGATGGATACAGAGCCTACCTGCCCTCCAGACTGTGCATTAAAAGGTGAGAAACAGAAGGATCAGCAGGATTTCAATTAGTAAGATGCACTGAACACAGAATCAAATGTGGGTCCAGGGCTGCATAAATTTGGCCAAGATGATAAGCAGTTGAAAAAGGTCAACTCCAGAGGTTGGCTCAGAGATTTCTTCATTAACTGTTGCATATTTCATGCGAAGAGCTTTATTGCTTTTTTTTCCCTTGCTTTTTAAAAAATTTTAATTAACATTTTCAGCTTCTCTGAAGCTGCAGAACATCATAATAAGAGGTGGAGGACTTCTTAAGGACAGTGCCCTTAAATATAGCTTTTCTTTTTAACAGTGTTCACACTGGCTAATTAGGTTCCTCTAATTTTTAAGTTGCCCTTACATAGAAATGCTTCCCAAGGACAGGTTCATACCTGAAGCCAGTAGTTTTTTAAAAAGGCTGAAAGTTTGAGATGAAATGGAAAGAACATCTCTTGTTAAATTACAAATATTTTTCTGCTTATCTTGCTAAAAAACATTGTTTTGCAAATTTAGGGTCACGGCCCAAAATAGGTCAAGCACCCATTTTTTATTGTGCCGCTCATTGTACTAAAATGCACAGCAGTGTTGTGATATGTTTATTCATTTTCTCTAGTATTAATAGAGGAAAAATGCTTCTTTTTGCTTTGCTAGCTTCTGTGTTAGCAGTTCTCTGTTAACAGTTTGTAATTTCTGTGGCAGTTCTTCAAGTTTGGGTCCTGGGAAGACATCAGATTTCCCTTTTAGGTCTCCAGCTAAAAAACTTGGTTTAGACTAATTGTATTCTGTGAAGCAACAAAAGTTTGTTATTCAGATTTGTCATTTTGAAGTTTTTAAATCCTTTGTGCAGCCTCTTCATTCTGTCCAATGAGACCGTGAATATCTGGAGCCATCTGTTGGGCTTCCTCCTCTTCTTCTGTGTCGGAGTGTACAACATGTCCTCTGTGATGCCGGCCGTCGGTGCCTCCAGAGAGGACTATGTCATCTACTCCATCGGACTGTTCTGCTTCCAGGTACAGAACACATTCCAGTTTACTTCAGTTAACACTTCAGTTTACTTGTTGTTTGTCAAACCCATTAATTAATTACTTTGCTGATGTCACAATAAGGCTGTGCTGTGTTTTTTTGTAGTTCATGTAGTGTTAAATCCCTCTGTATTGACTTTTTTATTGAGTAATGGAGCCTTAGTCGGCTGTTCCCAGATGTCGGTCGTCTTGTTGGTACAGATCTATGTGCTTAACGCTGCCAACAGAGTTCTGATCATTATGGAAATTTGGAGTTCACTCTGGAAAAATTTTTTGGTGCTCATAAAAATATATTTCAGGGCTGTTTATATCAGCCTCATGTTGAGCCAGTTTTACCTTGTGCATTATGTGAGGTGCTCCAGGCTCAATCACAACAACGTTTCTCCTTGTGTTCAGCAATGTGGTGATTTCAAATTAGCTAAATATCTTGGAAACTGAATATATGGCACTTGCACAGTGTTACCTTAATCTGAGTGGCTACAGAAGGACATCAGACCTTATTCAAAATATTGGCAGTTATTGTCAACAAATGAAAAAAATACCAGCCCAGCAGTTGGCTGGACTAGGCTTGACAACCGGAGTCTTCAAGTCCAATTTAAAAAAAAAATAATAATAAAAAATAGTCCATTAAAAAAGGCTGAATTTTGGGACGAAATGGTTCGGACACCTCTCATTAAATCACAAATATTTTTATACTTGTTATCTTGCTGTGCGTATCACATTCTTTGCTGTTGTGATTCCTGACTCTCCTCTCGTGGTCTCTTCTGGATCTTTCCTTCTTCAGCTGTGCATGCTGTGTTCGGTGGGTTATCACCTGTTCTGTTGCCACCGCTCGGAGAAGACCAGCCGCCGCTGGATGGCGCTGGACTATGCCGGGATTTCCATTGGCATCCTAGGCTGCTATGTACCCGGAGTCTTCTACACCTTCTACTGCAATAATGTAAGATCATCTTCAGCGTACAGTTCACTTTTACAGTTTGTGTCCAGTATCTACATGACAGTTTGGGCATTTTGTTTGTTTTTATTGACACATACCTGGTAAAATTCACCAGCTACTTCCCATTTCAGCACATCAGATCAGATAGACTTTATTTATCTAATGCAAGAAAATCGACAAATCTCAGCTGCAAGAATAGTTGCAAATGTTGACAAATAAATTAAAAAAACAAACAGAAACCAAGTATGAGATAATCAAATCAAAACATATTAAAAAGTATATACATCTTAGAGTAACATTAAATACAAAAAGTACAAAGCCGAAAATAGTCAAAAATAAAATTAAAAGAAGAGAGTTGAAACCAATAAGTAATACCAAGATTGCACTAAAACTGCACTTAGCTGATGTCTGGCCTCATACAAAAAATGTATTACTCTACATGTTAAAAATGAAAATAAATAATTGTGTTATTAATTGAACAGACATATAGTTTAGCTGATCATGTGACTTAGCTGAGCTTGACTTTACAGGAGTTGATGTGTCACTGTGCTTCCATCCGCCAGAATGATTAGATGTGCTCGGTTAAGGATTCAGCAGAAAAGCAATAGGTTTTAATTCATAAGCAAAGTCGAAGTTAAACCCCCGGACAGATGAATCATTTGCTTTTTAATCTGAACCTTTGCCACTTCATGCAGCACACCACAGTTCCCCTCCAGAACTGCATCCAAAGTGCCGATTTAAATGTAAAATCTGTATTCGGTGACACATTTTGTCGTCTTACTTGGCCGTTTGAGTAGCGTGTAATTTGGCTGAAAGCTTCAGACACAAAGAGTTGACGGACTTTGTCTTGAGAATTAGTTTTTCAAAATGCTGTCTCCTGGGTCAAGAATTAACTTTAAATAATAAAACTATGATTTACAGAAGGAACTTCTTCTCACAGAATAAGTAATAATAATGATTGTGGATCTGAATAAATATTGTGGTACCTTATAGGTTTCGACACTTAATGCTACAGTGACACATTTCAGTTGGTACAGAGACAGTATTGAGATTTGACGCTCAGCCATATTTGCTCTTCGTGCTCATTCATGCTGCTTGTCATCATTGCTTTTCAGAGACTCTAGGTTTATTTTGCTACACTCGTTGCAGCTTCCCGCACATAATAAATAAAGTAAATAGTTTATGAGCATCACTGCACGTATCACTGATTACACGTCTAACTACAGTCCTCCCATGAGACTTTTAGCTCAGATCTCGGCCTGAGAGGCGGTAATTGAATAAAGCTGAAGTGGAGCCCACAGTCTGGCTCTGCTGATTGACTCATTGTTCCTGGTAAATAAGCAACACGACACCTTTGCTGCGCTTGCCGTTTGGAAAACAGCCTCTGATGACACAAGCCTGTTCAGTTCCTTATTCCAGCCGCCCACCACCATGTTATTTTTTTTCCTCTCCTGGTTGTTTCTCTTTTCTCTTTTTATTTATTTCTTTACTCCTGAAGTATTTGGCTGTGCTCCTTACTGTTCGCTTTCCCCCGCATATTGGAAGCGCCGGGTTATTTTGCCCCCAGAACGCAGCTGAAATCTGCTCCAGCCCAAACCAGATGGCTGCGTTCACAGAGCGGTCCTTCACTCCTGTTCCCCACCATATGACGTTCGCAAGTCTGGGAGCTGTCTCAGCGAAGGGGCCCCCCGTCCTTGCCAAGACTAGGGCTCCGCTTCAGGGTGGCTCCACTCCTATGGCAAGCCAAGTCCCTAAAGAAAACTGATTTTTATATTTAGCCACTCAAACTCTTGTCTCATCAGAGTGTTTTAAAAATGCAGATTTGGTGGAGGGAACATGGTGTCTGTTAAGAGAAGTGCTTAAAAAATTGGCTGGAGCCGAGCAGGGCCTTGTTCCTGGTGCAAATTTATTCACTGTGAAATTCAGCAGGACTCGTTACATGAGGATGTGTGACTGGACGGAGGCCTACATCCACACAAATGGACAGAAGGGACGGAGACGAGGCTGTCCAGACTGTGCACACTTACTTATAGAAGTTTAAGTTACAGCACAGAGGACTGAATGTTTATAGTCGGAAGTATGTTAAAAACAGTTGGAGATGGTTTTTAGCACATGTGAACTGTAGATCTGCACTGTTTTACAGAGATGTTTGTTATATCATTGTACGCAGATAACTTCAACTCATACAGAAACGGAAATGGTAGAGATCAGACAACCTGAGGTGTTCATTAAAACCCCCAGTTTTTGTCTTGATCCATAATTTAAAACCCAAAGAGTTCAGTTAATAGTAATAATGAAAACAGAGGAAAGCAGCAGAATCTCACATTTCAAAAGCTAAAAGAAGCAAATGTGCTGTTTTTGCCAGATGAGTTACTCAGTCGGCAGATCAAAATTTGTTTTAGTACTTGAAAGAAAGCACAGATCATGATGCTGCACGGGGAGAAAAGTACAGAACCAATGAAATGTATTTTAAAACGGCATGTGTTCACGAGGACCTTGAAATGCAAAAAAACCTCATGAAATGTGTAATTCTTTGTCTTGACTACAGCGACTTGAATGTTTCTGATCATGTCATAGTGAATTTCTCTGCGCTGCATGTCCACTCACGTGTCACAGAAGGGGCTCAGCAGTCCACCGTGCAAACATGCATATTTCATTGTACTGAGGGTGTCAGTGGTGTACCACAGTATGCACAGTATGCGAAGTAATTCACAGTAAACCGTGTATGAAAAACGACTTTCATCATTCCATTTGCTCCTCCGCCACATTAAATTCTTCCGTCATAGTGTTAATAAAAAACAACAGATTCTACCTATTCTGATCAAACAGCATTGTTTTATTTTCAGTCTTCTGAGGGTCATTGTTGCTGTTTATATTAATAATAACTGTGCAGTACTGTACACCATAAAAGCATTACGTTAATGTCGTATTATTTAATCTCATACAAATGTTTTTGTGGCCTTCTCAACATTATTGTTTGCCATAAAGTTGTAGTTAATATCATTTGGAAGTCAAGCTAGCTGTAGCATGAGACTCCTAAGGAAGGAATTTCGCTGCCCCCTCCCCTCTCTGTTTTTTCTCTGGCTCGCGTTTGATTTCGATTGTTGATGCTCTCTCCTTTAAGTCCAGTTTGTACCAAAGATTCACAACACGACAGATTGGTTGCGGGGAAAGTTGCAGTGGTGTAAACTGGTCCGTCTCAGCTTGACTCGGCAGGCTGACGTTGTTGCTTGCGGACGGTGTTGTTGCCAGAGGCGAGTTTTAGAGCGTAAGGCACGCCATTTGTTTCAACAGCCAGTGAGCTCGCACCGACGTCACCTGTTGCTAAGAAGCACGGCGTAGAGCAGCCAACAGGAACAGCACTGGTCAGAGAGCAGCACTGACTGGATAAAGATAAAGGGAGCCTTAGGATTTTTAGACTCCTGTATGCAGAGGCCACTCACTGGTAGCTGTGTCTGGGTATTATGACGATTTTTCCAAGCAGAACGCACACAAGTTATTGATGTTTACCCCGTAGCTACCTACCGCAGCTTTAAAAATCACCCACGTTGCCCTTTATGATAATGTTTCTGTTTTTTGTTTTTGTTTTTTTCAGGCCGGCCCTTAAGTGAGCATTACTCTGGTTCCCTCGACAAAAAGCCAATTAGATGTTTCCATGGATTTTGGATTAATACAGAAAATAAGCTCTTTGGCAAACAAAAGTTGTTGAACAGCAGGTTCAACATTTTTGGATTTCACAACTAAAGCCCACACCACACCATTCTATGTGTGTCTGTGTACATGTATGAGATTATATTGTTTTTGGCTCCTGGGACTTTTTAACCTACACAAACCTGCAACATGTGAAGAACAGAAAAGCCTTGAAATTAATTGACTGTCAGGAAATTGGGGAATGTCAAAGCGAGCAGCAATCAAGCGTTGCCTGTGAATTTTGAAAGGGCGTGTGTGTTTTCAGCTGTCCGATTTCACTTGTGCACTTTGTATCCCTGCAGTACTGGAGGCAGGTGTACCTAGTCACGGTCCTGGCCATGATCCTGGCCGTCTTCTTCGCTCAGATCCACCCTCATTACCTCAGTAAGCAGTGGAAGCAGCTGCGCTCGCTCATCTTCTGCTTGGTGGCCGGATACGGCCTCATTCCCACCATCCACTGGATCTGCATCACTGGAGGTTTCTCCTCAGAGCTCGTTCAGGTGAGCGCGCTCAGTGTTGTCACAGCAACTTGCTGACTGTTCTGTAAAAGCAACAGCTCATTTCAGGCTGTGATATGTGTGATTACATCACTGCTCAGAGGGTTGTCTGCCTGATGCCAGCTCCCCTCAGCTTACCGTGATCAGGTTAAGGAGTCATAAATCAAGCTGTTGGTTTGTTGCACGCAGCCATCAGTTGATATATAGTTAAGCTGTTCTGGGTTCTTGATATTTTGTAGCTTTTGTTCAGTTTTATCCACACATCAGTTTAAATAAATATTTCTTTCCCTCAGACTTTTGTTCCTCGAGTCCTGGGGATGTACTTCATCGCTGCATTAGCTCTCATTTTCTATGTTTCAAAGGTTCCTGAACGCTACTTCCCAGGTGAGACCATCTTTTCATTTCCTCTGAGCGACTTTTCTCAGTCACTTTAGTTTCAGGTCCATAGTGGCCCAAAAATGATCAATTTTATAATAGTAATCAGTGAAATGTTCTCAAATCTAAGGGTTTTGGTTTTATTTTTGGAGTTAAGTGTTATGTTCTTCGTGATTAAAAATGTAAAGTTAAATTTACATCTTTGTTTTGTCACATTTAAGCATCTTTAGAGCTGAAGCATTTATGGAAACTCTGAAGTTTGCACGAAATTTATGGACAATTACGTGAAATAAATATTATTATTATCATAGATTGATAATTCAAATCATACTTAAGCTCAAGTTTTACCCCTAAATTCCATCAGATGCGTGTGTGTTCCATCTCCTCTCCTGCACGTCAGTGGAGCTGATACATTTGAGCTGTAGTTAATGTGCGTGTGCTTCCACTGGCTGCGGCTGCAATGTGTTTCTACTTCGTCGCAGCTCCGGTGATCTGTAGCCCTTTGCAGCCGATATGCAGGCTTCTGTTTTTGCAGGATGACGGAGCACAACACAGCAGTTCAGCACAGAGCAGATCGAGCGGGACAGAAAGTCAGACACAGATGCACGTCAAAACATTCTGTTCATTTTAGAATAAAACACTCTGTGTTGACACCGGATCATATCTCACTCAACTTCATAAACAAAACGTCAGTATGTGCAGAGCCGGGCCTGAAGTCAATAGATCAGAGGTTTTCAGAGGCCGTGGTCGCAGGTGATTCATGATTACAGCGAAATCTCACAGTCTCGCGACTCAAGCTGTCCGGCCATACTGCGAACTGAAACACAGCCGCTGGGTGTTGACGGACAATGGATCACGGAACAAAAAGCAGCAGAGCCATATTGGAACACACACGCAACCAGTGGAATCCGGATGTAACACTCAGTTATAAAATTGAAGTTCAAGTAATAATTTTGTTGCCAAAAAATGTAAAAGAAACCCTCAAATACAGTACAGAGTTACGTTCCAAATCACAACTGACTTTTAGCGATCTTTCTACTTTCAGGTCAGTTGAACTACGTGGGCTCCAGTCACCAGGTGTGGCACCTGCTGCTGGTGCTGATGTTCTATTGGTGGCACCAGTCGTCATGCTTCATCATGGCCTACAGACACAGCCAGCCCTGCCCCGACGCCCCCCAACACGCCTAGGATGCTGCTTTGCATGCTGGGATACTGACTCTGTTAAACTGTAAGCAGCACAATAACTTCACAATACAGTAACACTCTAAAAACAGTGTTTTATACTTCTCCACAACTCATACTGACACATCCACCCCACAGTGGACAAACATTGTCAGACGTTGTCTTTGTATTACAGTTACACCTGCACAGTGCAGTGGAATCAGGTTTTATTTTGTGTTCAGTTTTATTACATGGTCACTAATAAGATTTTAGGGAGAAAAATAAGAAAATATTTTGAAGTACAGTGGTGTGTCCTCTCTCCTTTTGGGTCCAACTACATATGTTTCTGACAAGACATGAACATCATTTTCAAATGTAATGGTTTTAACTTTGGTATAATTGTACTGATTCTCATTCACAGTCATCTCTTACTAAACTAGAACATAAGACCTCCAGTTGTTAACTGAGTAAGTCAGAACTGAAGGCTTTGAAACTGGGCTATATAATTAAAAATTTAATTGGGCCAGACTTTAAAACCAAGAGATTTAGCTGGGCCAGGTTTTTCAGTGGCCGGTAAGCAGCAGGTAGTGACACTCTTTAAACGGACACAAATCAATGTAATGAAAAGCGAGATAAGTTTATTCATTGCTTCCCTTTTAAATTTCCTCACATCTGACACATCATTAAGCGCATAAAAATAGCGCCAATCCGGTTGTAGGATGCAATCAAACTTGCATCTTTGCAGCCCTCTCCTGTGACCCGTCTGCGAAGTTTGTCTGGAAAGTCTGATGTTTCTCAATGTGGTGCCTCCAAACATTGTGTTCTTTAAATATCACAGCACACTCTTTGCAAATTAAAGACCTTCATTTGGGTTTTGGACCTGGTGTAAATTAACAAGTATTTTTCACTCCAAACAGGTTTGAACCAACAGTTTTCAGTCAATTTTACATTTTAGAGTTAAGAAAGGCATGTTTTTAGAGGTTGTATCACAGGACTATTACTGCTACCACATTCACAACTACTGACTGTATTGTGGGGTGAATGTTGTGAGGCTACGCAGTGTTGCATTCAGCGTCCTTAGGAATTTCTGTAGGCAAGCACAACATGTTTTTCTCTGTTTTTCTTGCTGGGCCACTCGTGTTGCCTCTGGGCTGCCTGTGAACAGGTCTGCTTTAAACCATCAGTTTAGTTGAGTGTCTCAACTTACACTAAGGAGATAGAAAATGAAAAAACACGTTGTCATTCAGCTCTAGCTGTAATTGTTTCTATTATTTCTCTGATTTTTGAAACTTTTTCTTACTTTAGGTCTTTGAATGGCTGCTGCATTTCTCAGCGTGCACAGGAAGTCAGGGA
>JAQFJB010000021.1:7630527-7640528 GCA_029874875.1 Naso minor
AGCAGATGAGCCAGTGGTAGAAGCAGCTGCAGAAGAGGCAGCAGATTCACCTGCTGTGCCTGTAGTTGAGCAGGAGGGTAAGATTTGCGAGGAAAGGACTCTCTGATTTAATTAGTTCAGTCATTCTATTGGAAATAAGGATGTATTGATTTGATCTAAGTTTGTAGAGTAGATAAATACTACCGCTCAGCTAAAGATAGGTTCACATATTGGCTGCACATTAGAGTTTATTCCGCACTTTGCCACTGCACTACCAGAGCCATCACCTCCTTCCGAGCCGTCCCCTCCTGAGATCACAGAGCCCCCCCTTGCACCGGTTGCAGAGAGTGGTAAGCACTCGGTCAGGAACCAGTGATGTACATTTCCCACATCTGAGGGTTTATTTTGTCTTAACTGGTAAATGCTCCGGTTATACTAACAGAACCTACAGCAGAAGCCGCAGAAAGCCCCACAGCAGAGCCACCTGAGCCTCAGCCCGAGCCTGAGCCTCAACCCGAACCTCAGCGTGAGCCTCAGCCCGAGCCTGAGCCTCAACCTGAACCTGAACCTCAGCCTGAGCTTGAGCCTCAGCCTGAGCCTGAGCCTCAGCCCGAACCTCAGCCTGAGCCTGAGCCTGAGCCTCAGCCCGAACCTCAGCCTGAGCCTCAGCCCGAGCCTGAGCCTCAGCCAGAAGTTGTGGCAGCGAGTGGTAAGACCGCAGTCCAGTCTCGGTTGGAGCGGGGAAGCGGGCAAACATGACACCTATGCTTTCTCCCATTCTGATAACGATACTGTTAATTTCAAACACTTTTTTCCTCATTATGTTTTTAACATTTTTCTCATTACAGCTTTCCTCCCTCCCCGATCCTACCCTTTTCACATCGTTTGGGTTCTTGTAATGATAATGGTTAATCTCACTCACATTAAACATTATTTCTTTTCCCATTTACCTCTTTCAGGTGTATTTGTTTAAGTCATGGGTACTGACGAGCATCCAAGATCACGCACTGACTGTCTCTTCTGCTTTTGCTTTTTGCATTTCTCTCTCGTGCTTGCTGTGGCTCTCTCATGCAAACTCCAGGAGCAGAATTGGTACCTGCCTCTCTCACGGTCCCCTCACACACCCCCTACCTCCTTATTGGTGGAGGTACTGCCTCTTTCGCTGCTGCACGGTCTATTCGAGCCAGAGACCCCGGTGCAAAGGTCAGTCAGAATTCAGTTCGTCGTCCATCTCGTTCTCCCTTCTTAGTGTTCTTCTCTTCTTTGTGTTTGTCCTCATAAGTGACACTCCTTGTGTTGATGCATGTTAAAAATATTTATTCTCAGGTTTTGATAGTGATTGATGAGCCAGACCTTCCATACATGAGGCCACCTCTCTCTAAGGAGCTGTGGTTCTCCGATGACCCCAGTGTGACGGAAACACTGCGTTTCAAACAGTGGAATGGAAAGGAAAGAAGGTGTGTTTGAGTTTCTTGCACTGTGCTTTGGTTTGTGCAAACCAAAGCACTCTTGCTTTTTCTTTTCTTACAGTCTGTGTATGTTTGTTCTCACAGTCTGTGTATGTTTGTTCTGTGTCAACATCTGTCTATCGCCGTCATAAGAGGTCATTACAGTGATGTAATGACAGTGTTGTCCTGTGACAAATACATTGGAAGCACTTTTTCTACTCCAGCAGACATCCATGTTAATTCGCTTACTGCTGACTTCCTCTTTTTACCATATTTACAACAAACCGCTGTTGATGCAAAGCAAAACTTGCATCTTTTCCTGTTCACTGCAAACACTTTTGGACAACTGTCAGTTTACACCAACTGAAATTGATCTTGTATGATGACTTGTAATTAGTTTTGCCTGATTTATGCATGTATTTGCCGCCTGACTTAGGAATGAAATTCAGCGTACTTTGTATAAAATATGAGAGAAATGTTCAAACACTGTAATACTTTTGTATTTTTGCAGTATCTACTTCCAGCCAGCATCGTTCTACATTAATCCAGAAGAACTGGACAGCGCAGAAAATGGAGGAGTCGCTGTTCTCACTGGCAAAAGGGTTGGTTTATATTTAGGGTTGTGTACAATTAAAAAATACAATTTGGTTGTAGAATAATTGTTTATCGTGCCGATGTTTAACCTCATGGATGAAGTTGTGTTGCATTTTAAATGTTTTGTTTTTTTTTTTCATTAAAACATCAGGGAAATCAGTTGTTAGGAGCATCTCTGTTAATATTTGTCAGGCAGTGTGCAGTGTGACTAACCCTAACCCCTAACCCTTTTTCTGACTATATCCAGTGATATTTGTGACAACAAGAACACAATTTAATCCATTTCAGGTGGTTCAAATGGATGTGAGAGGAAACAAAGTGAAACTGGACGATGATACAGAGATTTCATACGATAAGTGTTTGATTGCTACAGGTAAGTCGCTGTTAAATGCTTTCATTACCACACGTGGCTTAAACCTGGAGGAAGCTAATTTTAGCTGCTCTCTTCAGGTGGAGTGCCAAGAAATCTGCAGGTGATCGATAGAGCAGGAGACGAGGTGATGACGAGGACAACGTTGTTCCGTAAGGTCAGTGTTTAGCCACAAGGGGGCATTCTCTTTTCTTTTCCTTTTTTTCTTTTTCTTTTTGTTTTTTCCAGTTTAGGAATTTCTGACAGATAGGATATAAAATGCACTATACTGACAGTGGGAGTAATAAGAAAAATATGACATGATAGAAATATTAAGATGGCACTCTTTATAAATGTGAAGTTATATGGAAGTGTGGTGTTAGAAGAAATATTCTCTTAGTGCAGATTCCACAATCCAGAATAAGTGAGCTGGAAAAAAACACTAAATGCTAAACTCAAGGGTTAACTCACCGTGCGACATATCACTACAGAAGAAGTCAGTGTGATGTAAATTTGTTCTCCTCCACAGATCGAGGACTTCAAGCATTTGGAAAAGATCTCCAGGAACGTCAAGTCCATCACAATTATTGGAGGCGGCTTCTTGGGCAGCGAGCTGGCCTGCGCCCTCGGCAGGAAATGTAAGAATACCACAAATCAGATTTTTACTGCATGATAATTATGGCCTAAACATTTTATAAATGATATTATTTATCAATAGAAATTTCAAAGGAAAAAAAAAAAGCAGAAGCCTCTTTAACATCAGTTGGGTGTTTTGTTTCTTTTTTTGGCAAGTGCACCAGAAAATATGAGTGAAGGGAGAGTGTGTTACCATATCTGAATAAATTAAATTCTCCATTTTATGGCGGCCGGCAGCATTAAGGTGCATTACCACCACCTGCTGTGATGAAATGAGAAAAGAAATATATGTAAATTAGTTAAGAGACCTTTTTTTTTTAAGGCAACACCACGTTATGTTTATTGTCAATGCAATATCAGTGTTTTTTTAAAAATATGATTATTGTCAAACCGTTTATATATTAATACTGATGTTTAAACAGAGTTTGTTCATTGCTCCTGTGTTGGATCGCTCATCCTCCCTCTCTTTTTTTCAGCAAATGAGTCTGGCCTGGAAGTAATACAGATGTACCCTGAGAAGGGCAACATGGGAAAAGTGTTGCCCGAGTATCTAAGCAACTGGACAACAGAAAAAGTCAAGAAAGGTGAATGTCCATTTTGTGTGCTAGCATGTCGGAACCATCTTAATTTTTCGTCTTGATATTTTCTTTTTCTAAATGTTCTCCTTTTTATCATGCTCTTTCAAGTTTTAGCTGTTTCCATGTACTACAAGTGATAATCTATCCCTGTGTCAGTTTCTCGTGAAAGGTCTGTCAGGCTGAGTGAGAATACAACACCTGTACTGTTCTTGTACAGATGGAACTATTGTTGCTGATTTGAACACATTTATATTATATTAATTTCAACATGACAAACATTACTGTGCAAGTCATTTCATAATGTGCTCCTTTTTTCCCCAGATAGTTGTTTAAAAGACCTTCAGATAATAAACAGCCGACAGTAACATTTTTCGGTGTTGACAGAATCTGAATCTTCAGTTTGCAGCATTAAATATTTAATAATGACCTTGGTAATATTTATCTCCAGCTTGTCGAAAAAACATCATGCATTTTCAATAAGCTATTAAACTTGTACCGCAGACAAAATAAATAAATAGATGCATAACAGATTAAAAAATGCACCAGCAGTAGGAAGCGATGTTTGAGGTGCTTGTTGGGCTGGATGCAGCCGTACTGCGGCCCCTCGTTGTACAGCGTCCCCGTGGGGTCAAAGAAGGGAACGTATCCGTCCCTGCCGGTGCAGAGGTAAACCTTCTCCAGCTGCAGCTTGTATGCTGCGTTCAGGTTCTGCTCAGGGTTCCACAACACCCTACCATACAGAGTCTGACCTGCAGAGGGCAGCAAAGGGACAGGTTTAGTATTATGTGTACATGCGCATACAAATGTTAGTTTGTGCTGAATTAAATTTCAAAACCTCTTGATCTGCAACTTATATTAAGTAATGATTAAAAAGTTATGTTGGTGCATTAGTTATAAGTTATTAGAGTGTCAAAGCATGTGATAAAGGCAGATCTTGCACCAATGGAGTAACATCAAAAAGCCTAATTAGTAAAAAAGGATTTTCTACGCACACAAAAAACAATTGTTTGCAGGTCACTGGATGACAAAAATAATTCATGTTGAGAATATCTGACCACTCTGCCACTGTTTCTCTCCTGTCATACCCATGGAGAACGCTCCCTTGTAGTCCATCTCAGCCATGGAGACGTCAGCGGTGAGGGGGTCCATCATAAACACCTTTTCATTGTTACACAGCTGGAACTCCGTGTTGAGGGAGTAAACCACAGGAACGGGTCGGTTGGTCTGCTGGAAGGCGATCGGCACCAGAAACCTGTCGGAAATTTACCCCAAAATAGTTTAAGTGACCTGCTAAACTCTTACTTGTTGTCCTCTTCCCACAATGCAGCAGTCTCCATAAACTATGTCATTTTCAAACCAAAACTGTTGGGACTCAAGCTGGACTAAAGCATGAACGTACTTCTCTGGAGCGTGAGCCGTGCAGGACAGAGGTTTGTCACCGGGGTCGATCCAGGGCTGAGTGGGCTGGACCGTGCAGGGGATCAAGAAGACGGTGTATTCTCCAGAATAGTCCTTCCTGTTAAAAGACACATTACAACAAAACCAGGTTTATGGTCGTTTTGGATTTTATATTAGTTTTTATTTTCACTCGTTTTGACTTTTATTTTTCAATTTAAGTTTTTAAAGCAATTTTTAGTGTTAGTTTTAGCCTTTGCTGTGCTCTTCTGACTTTAGCCCTCGCCACCAAGATGCCAGCCAGGTTGGTGTACGTCACCAGGAGAGGGGTGTGGACCGACTGGCAGTCTGGCACGCCACAAAGGGGGAGGAAGGAACATAGATCTTAAAAGGTAGATTCAATAATTACCCAAAATACCTCGACAAAAACAAAAACTAAGGATATTTTCTCTATAATTTTATGTTATTTTAGTTAGTTTTGTAAACCTATAATACAGTTTTAGTTATATTTTTTTTGGAAAGCCTTGTTTTGATTTTTGTATTTCAGTTAACAAAAATGTTTTTTCTATTCAAATTTTCATTATTGCGTTACTTTTCACAACTGATAATATCCTTGGACAGCATCGAAGGATTATTAAAAGGGAAGAGTGAGGTACAACGGAAAATCAGGGGGTTGATCAGGATCCTTCTGAAATCCATGTGGGTTTCTCTATGAGAAAAAACATGATTTTCATAGAACTGGTTGTTCCACGAGGAAACCTCAGGAGCAACATGAACCTGACCAACATCAACCTCTAACTAACTCTTATTTATCTCCTACGTAGTTTAAAATTTGACTGGCTACAACAATCCTAAGCTGAATGACACTGCATTTAGAAAAATGTTAAATTACTTGAAATTAACAACTGATCCAGTGGAGTTATTCCCATCTTGTTGGAATACAAATGTTAGCATTTGAATTTTCTGTCAACATGAACAGTAGTTTTCCTTAACTTGCTCTCACTCTATCTGCGGACGAACTGACTGACCTGCTGTAGGAGCTGGTGGCCCTCCACAGCTGGTATGGAGAGTCGAAGGTCTGAGCGCTCCACAGCAGCTGGATGTCAAACTCGATGCCTCCAAGGTGGTCGGGAGCCATCAGGTGGGACTTGTGGCCGGGCAGAGTGTGATGCTCGAGGACAAACTGACCTGAGGACGAAAACAGGGAAGAAATATTAAAGAAAGTGTATTTTTTGGCTCTTAAGCCGACAAGCTGAGAACATAATTTGCTTCACAACCAACAAACAAAAGTTTCTTCTGTTGCTCTTCATCTATTAGTCCACAACGCAACATTAACAAACAACAACAACAACAATGAGTTTATTTGTTGTCAGAAAACAAACATTTTCTAAATAAAGCCATCACAGTGTGGACTTTTCCTGGACTCTACCGTCTTGTCATGGCTGACATTGTGAACTGACCTCTGAATTTGGCGTGGGTTTTGAACTCGATCACCAGCCGTCCGTCCTCTCTGATGTAGATCCTGATGATCTGCAGTCTGGCTGAGAGGACGCTGTCTGTCTGGATACCTGCAGACATCAAACACCAGCCAAGAGAGAGAAGTGCAACGCTGATCAGACTAACATTTTGTGAATGAAAAAATATCGGGATATTTATTATTTCATATAACTTGTCAAATGTTTGTAAACACTGACCTAAAGCATATCTAAATTAATATCAAAGTCCCCCTACACTCAAATATATGCTTTTCTCTTCCTCCTACAGTTATTGAGCTTTGCTGTACAGAAATAATTATGTGCAAAGTATTGCAACAGAAGTCTAATTTAAAGCAATTTGTAACCTAGTCGGTGATAAGGAAACTGGAAGCCACCAGCACATAAAAAATAATGATAGACTTACAGTGGAACAGTAAACATCTGGTGTCAAGCAGAAAAACTTTAGAAAAGCATAAAATTTGCATATTTGTATATTCTGAAAACTTAAATAACTTCGAAGGAGTAGATCTCTTTTTGAGATGGAAATTATGCTTATTTTGTGGAGAAAACATAAACATATACATAAATATATGAGCACATATTATTGCACCGAGAAGACTGGAGGAGGCTTTCAGAGGAGCAAAAAAATGTCAACCAAAACCAAAACATACATTGTTAACAGTAGGTACATGTACAGATTCAGTGTCGAGCTGAATCGGAAACCATTCAGACAGTTCACACCACAGTTAAACACCAAATACAAAATTATTTGTCTCTGCTTCATGTTTTTATTCTTGTTAATATTAATAAGTTGATGCTGTGTTTGAATGCGGAGAACGATTAGGAGGAAAAATGACTTCAGTATTACAAGTTTAAACACGATGAAATTTTATAAATGTAGAATTTTCATGTTCCACTTCATGTGTGCTGAAACTCTTCAGCTGTGTTTTCATGATAGTTGCCTAATAAAAAGATTTCTTGTTGTCTGTTCATTTTCAAAAGCTGCAGTTACTTAGTTTAGTTCGCAGAAATTTTCTTTTGTGATGCACAGATTTGTTTAAACTGAATCAACTGCAGGTGCTTAATGACTATGACTTTTTGTGAATGAAGACATAAATCCAGTTTATTCTGTCAGTGCAGTGTTTCGTGCTGACCTGTCCTCCACAGCACGGTGTCATAGAAGAACGAGAACTCCATCTCGGTGTGATGCTCCAGAGAGGCCCAGCCTCTCGGAGCCGTCACATAGATGTAGGACACGTAGAGAGGAACCTGCACCGTCAGGAAGGATTGAGCTGAGTCCCGAACCTGCAACAACAGCAGCATGCTTTCATGTTTAAGCTCCACCTGCAGGCTGGAATCCTATCATATCAGGACTTGTTGATTTTTAGCCTGGAGTATTGCAGATAACTTCAATGAACAGTTTTCTACAGATTTGTTCTATTATCTCCACCGAAGACATTTTATCCTTTGTTCATGTGTTTTTCTTGGCTGTCAGAAGTTTTTACAAAACTGAAGAACTGTGAGATTTTTTTTGACAGAGTGGCCTTGAGCTCAATAACATCTGACTTAGTTTGAAAGTTCAACTGTTCCCTTTGAAAAGTAGCTGACAAAACAGTCTCCACTCATGGTCCATTTACTTGCTTGTTTTGAAACTTTCCCAGCATGGTGCACGTTGTTTTCAAGAACGAAAAAGGCGGTGTTGATGTAAACTTTAACACAAATACTGGAAAAGTCTTAAAGTGTTCAGAATTAATACTTTGCACATCTACTGTTTATTACAAAATCAAAAAAATGTGACTATCAGTGGAGTTTGTTAACAACTGGTTCAATTCTGGCATTGGCCAAGATGAACATTTTCATCTGAAGCCAAAAATAAATGATTAAGATCAGGCTATTCGAGGGCTTTGCTACACAGTTATTAAGTACTTCTAATGTATAATTCTGGCCAGATCAAACTGCAGTAAGGTGGTCCGGCCATTAACTGTCCTGTGTACCTGGAAATCAGCGGTGACAGAGCCTCCGCAGACGTCGATGAGCTCCGTCATGTCGTAGTAGGCGTCAAAGGTCCAGATGCAGCTCTTGAGGTTGAGGTGCTTGTAGAGCTGGATGCTCCTGGCCTCCCTGACGTTGGGGTTAAATTGGTAGGGGCGATCGTATCCCGGCCCCAGAGAGATGCTGTCATAGGATACATCGTCCAGGAAACCCGTCTCTGTGGAAAAATGTCGCCAAAGTTCGTATTAACTGAAACTGGTCAAAAATCCTTGTGCCGTGTTCGCAAAAAATGATCATTTCTGATTAAAAGAGCAGTTTAAGCACCGTTCTGGTCCACTGCAAGTATTTTACATATAAAGTAACTAAACTTCTGTAACAATATTTCTGCTCAATGCAGAACTTCCACATGACAATGATCTGTAAAACAGAGCAGACTTTTAGCGAGTGCATAGAGTTTTTAAAAAGGAGTCAGATTAAAATGCAGTCCACCTGGTTTTCTGTTGCCTGTGGCAACAGGCATAAATAAAACACACTAAGGTGTCCGTACTCAGGAGCTAAAACACATCATTTACATCTGATTTGTTCTTTTTTTTTTTGTAAGTTAACGTCTTCTGTGTATCATCGCCCACTTAAGTCTGTGGACACATGAATAAACTATGAGAAAACCTGACTGCCCACAGAGAAGAAAATAGAAGAGCAGCAGATACCCAACTGATTTAATAATTCTAAATGACTCTTGCCATTAATTTCGATAAATGTTTACATGTAAATTGCTATGTTGTGGTGTGCGTGTGTATGTGTGTGTGTATGAGTGTGTGACTGACCTGAGAGACCCTGCAGGTCTTTGAGGGTAACGAGGTTGGAGCAGATGTGCTGCTGCCTGTAGATGGACTCTGACAGCAGGAAGTGCAGGTTGTGCAGCGGCATGGTGGACACTAGGGGGAGCATGCCGTCCTGGTGTGGGATCTGCACTGAGATATGGATCCTAAAAAGGACATACAGAGCAGGAGGGAAAATATATTTACAAACAATATGTATGTAAGTTTTGTTCAAGACTTTTATCATACCTAAAAACACCACCCAGCTGTTTCCACTCACCGGTTAGGATGCTCCTTGTGCTTGACATCCAGGTATTTGAGCGTAGCAATGAAGGACTGAGCCTGGAAGCCTCTGGCAGTTCCCGTGGTAACAGGTGTATGGCAGATGGAGCCCTCTGTGCCGATGGTGGCGATGTTGCTTCTCAGCGGTGTTCCGAGGTGACCCGCCTTGTCCCTGGCCTGAGCAACGCAGCGGACGTGAAAGCGACGGCTGAAATAAATACTGTCCAGGACCTGAGAGAGATGGCAGAGGAATAATGAGCTATGAGTGACTGCAAGGAAGAACGAAAGATGTAAAATTACCTTTTAGGGTTTCTCTTACAGCAACCCAATTCCAAAATAGAGTGTTTAATGTGTGATTTTTTTAAATTTAAGCTCTATCCAACCCTTTGTTTCTAATGAATCACTGCTCTTTAAAGTTAAAATCAGGTTGAAAACTGTTTCACTGGTCCAATGGT
>JAQFJB010000021.1:7691024-7703124 GCA_029874875.1 Naso minor
ACTTAAAGCCAACACACACTCTTTAATTTACCCCACATGCACATTTAACCCAGAACAAATATAAATGGGACTGGATGGTCAAAGATTCATGGCTCAAAATTTAAATCTAATTTCAGAAAGTAAAACGTTCATGACAAATGCTGCTATTTAATCGGAATCTGTCCTCCTCCTCATTGGCTCTGTTCAAAATGATTTCCACACAAATCGTGAGTCCATTAGTTGACGAATATGACCCATTGTAAATCGTTTTTCCCTTTCATTAGATGGAGAGCTGAAAATGATACACCAGTCTGTCAGATGGTTCGATGCAGAAATGAATGGCTCCAGCTCTGAACACATTAAATGCAGCAGACAGGGAATCAACATTCATTGTTGTTCAAGTCCAAACTGAAAGACAGTGATTCAATAACTATGCAGAGTGGTAACGGCACTGCAGCAGGCTGATGAACCACACACTTTTGGCCTTGCTCATGAGCACGTAAGTGATAATGAGAAAGAGTACAGCTCAGAATGTTTACTTAACATGAGCTCACTCACTGTATTTATTCATTATGCTCCAGCCCCCTAACACATATTAGATTTTAATCCTTTTTATATTTTCCTCATTAAGTCAAAAAATCTGTGTGTGTCTGTAGTGTGTGTGGCCCACCTTGTCCTGGTGGAAGGGCTTTGGTGATGTTGTAGATGAGCTTCTCGCTGGGAGTCTCAGAGTCGACGATAGACAGAGCTGAAGGCGTTATTTCGGTCACCCGATCCTCAAGAGACTACACACACACACACACACACACACACACACACACACACGTGCTGAGTTTAACACAGAGGTAAAACAAGAGCTACCATACCCAACTCTGATATGCCTCATGTGATTACAACTGAGAGACTGAGTGATTCAAATGCAGGGAACGGAAAAACAAACCACACAAGAGCAGTTCCTCTGCTCCTAGTTCTATGACAGGGTTTCCATATGTTTAAGAAACCATCCAGGACATTCCAGAATTCCATAAATTCCCTCCATACATCTCATCTGCAGTAATCCAGATGTTCTGAAGCCTCCATATGCCAGGTGGATTTGAAAAAAAACGTCACTGACGGCATGTTTTCAGCCTCACTGTTCGCTGTAGCCTGTAGTTCCGTAGACGGGGGCTGAGTTCACGTGCACACACGTCCACACCATCTGAAGCATCAGTTTCAGGAGCGACAGGCTACAGTGAACAGGGAGGCTGAAAACATGCCGTCAGTGATGTTTTTGAAAGAAAAGTGGCATGGTGAGGCTTCAGAACACTTAGATTCACTTGGACAAGCAAAATGGAGACAATTTATGGTTTTATTATGTTTGTATTTTAAACATCTAAAACTTAGTCACCATTCCCTTCAGTTACTTAGGAGATTACTGCAACAGCTTTTCCCTGTGAAATTACATCAGTGTTTTGCAGACTCACATTCTCCACCTGACCCTCCATCGGCTTGAGGGTTAATAGATAATGACTGAATTTTCATTTTTGGGTGAACTATCACTTTAAGGTTTCCTGGTTAAAGAACTGATGATTAAAATAATTAAAAATTTGAGAACACAGTTACTGCAGGTGGTTATGATGTATTTTTTACACATGTTATACATACATTGAACTATTATTTTTACAATAATTACAAGTTTACTCATCTTAAGTAATCTCAAAAGTTTACTTTGTATATTTGGCCAGTGTGGTTGGTTAGTAGGTTATATTATCAGATGTGGGAGGTGACACTGGCCAGAGGTGGATAACCATAAGTTTTATATGTTACTGTGCCTGTGGATCATTTCTGATGATTTTTCTTGGGAAATAATATGACAAATAAAAATCCCTCACCGTGATCTGTAGGTCGCAGTCGGGGGCCAGCTGGGGGAAACCTGGGATCTGAGGCAGGACTCCTATGGTGAAGGTCTGGGCATCGCTCTGTACGACTGAGGCTGCCTCCGTGGAAACCTGTAGACACACAAAAATGGAAACAATCGTTTGTTGTAGTTTGAAAACTTCTTCAGGAAAATATACTGAATACAAGAGCTCATACCTGTATTCCCTTATCATCATCGTCCCCTACACACTCTAAACTTCTCTTATCTTGAAGTGTGAAGCTCTATCTGCGGCACATTCTGTTCTTCCACTGCGAGCGAGCTTGTGTTTAACACATTATTTCTGAGTGACAGGGCTGATGATAGGCACCGGAGAATCCCCAACAGGAAGATACAACAGATGTGAAGCAAACAAGCTACAATCAAGTAACTGTGACAACAGAAAGTGAACCTGGCATCAGGCTGCGCTGCAGTTTCTTTCCATAAATCACTGTCGACACCACAAGAATATTAATGGAGGAAAAGCCAATTTGGAGAAAATTCAGTGCAGTGATCCCACTGCCCAGCTGACCACATTAAAGTACTTCTACTGGAGCAACAACACACTGATTACCTTTAAATGACTTCCTAAAATCCACAAAAATTCTATTCAACTTCAAAATATGAAGTGCATGCAAGAACACAGAAGGAGCCTCGCTGTGCTTTTCCAAGCAACTTTTTCTAAACAAGGACAGAATATAAACGTAATGCTGATGTTCCGATCTTCCTGTTACAGAAATTATAGATAATGATCATTTCTCCTCTTTTCCAAACACCCAACATCCTCTGTCACTCGCAAAATTGTTCCTAATTTCAAACTTCCTGCCGATATTCCTTTTAGTGTTTGCTTCATTTCTGCCTACAGCATCCATTTTCAGAGCAATACTTAACACGTATGAGTCAGAAGTTTCTATCAAATGCAGCTAATTTTATTTTCACCAGTTCATTCTAACTTCATTCATCAGTATTTAGTGAATGGTCAATTTATTTTATTTCATTTTATTTTTTCATTTTTCCACCAAAACTTCTTGTGCGTAAAGGTTACATTTTTAAAATTTATTGTGAGCTGCAGCAAAACAGGGCATTAAGTTCCTCTTTTCACATTCATTGCCTGGCAGTTCTTCTTGGCAGCAGAGGAAGTGATGTGTGTAAGATTTATTTGGAAAAAAACAGAAGAAAAGCAATACGGTTTGCATGAGAAAACAGGTCCACTGGTTTGATCATGGGTCACAAATCCTACTGCCTGGCAAACTAATGTTTTATTGTCCTCTCTTGACTAAATTTTGGGATTAAAGTGCTCTCCAGGACAGGAGATCACTGTGGCCACGGCTAAAAGAGGATGTGTGGTGGGTGTGGTTAAAGAAAAGTGGTCTCAATGCTCAAGTTGCACACTTTCCTCCAAAAGAGGCTCTGTTGTGTGATAATAACTTCACACTAGGCTCATGTTAAGTCAAAACACCTACATATTGAGACAGTTACCAATGAACATCAAATGCAGTTAATTTTCTTTTAAGGGACAGTGAGCAGAGGCAGTAATAGCCACGTTTGCTGAACAATCGGAGGTAGAAGCTCCACCCACAAAACAAGAAATCTGCCTTCCTCAACAGAAAGGTCTTGTCCTCTTTTGCCCTCTCTCTTTCAGCAATGAGCTGAGGCTACAATCTTGACGTCTATAAGTCTGTTAGCTAATAATTCAGCTGATGACTCAAATAAGAATTTGACGTCATGTTGAGTTGAACTGCTGAAGTGATGGAGAAGCTGGTGGAACAGTTTAATCCTCTCCGCCTTCCTTCCTGGAATGAAACTACACTTAAATTTCAGGCTGTGCTCCTTTTGACCCACATTGCTTAAATGAGCAATCTTCTGTTTTAATTTTTACATTAAACTGCGGTATTCTTGATTTGTTGCTTTCACCCGAGCTCTTCACAATACGAAGCCTTCGCTTGGTTCGTCGTCCTGGTATACAGAAGCAACATGCGTGAGCAGAGGCCTCGGCGGTTCATTGTAAAAGCCTTTTTTTTGTCACCACTTTCTTATTCTGCTGCTGCTTGTTTCTGTCACGTCGCTGACATTTAGGGGACAAAAAGTTCGGAAAGTTGCAGTCAGCTCTGTCAGTCAGGAGTAATGTAACACCAGCATGAAGCTGGGAGTCAGCACCACCAATCTCGAGAAATGTGTTATCACGAGAGTCAGTGCTGAGTCAGCTGGATTTACTGAAAGTAGTGTTGCGGTAAATTACTGATTATTCAGTTGATTCCATTCAAATAAATGATGTACTCTACATTACGTAAGTTAAAATACAATAAATCTTTCATTCAAACGGCATAAATCAAGAAAGTCTCTAAAAATAAGCATAAAATCCCATCCCAACTCCCCCCCCAAAAAACTCTGTCACATCAACAGTAGCCACAGACATGAAATACCTCCTCTGTCTCAATCTGAAGAGTGCATGAAGCTCTGTAAAGCTAGCAAACATTAGGCTGGTGCATGTTGTTTTCTCTTGCTTTAAAAACTAATGCCTTTAGTGGTGGTAAAATATATAGAAGCAGGATGAAGCTGATGCATTTCTAAAACCTCTACTAGCTGCTATCCTCATATTAACACCTGATATTTCAAATAACTGCATCTGATAGTATACAATGCATTGCTTGAAGCTACAAGTCCACAGACAATTTCCAACTCTGCAGCTTCGCAGAGCTTGTTAGCCCCTTTAAGCGTCTTGTTGTGGGTTTTACAGAACATTTATTGGACAGTACACTCTAGGCTTTCACAATATCCCCAGTTCCAGCTACAGCAGGCAGCTGTTTATAGAAAAACAAGCTCTTATAAATACACTGTACACCACCTAGAGCCATATCTCACATTTCAAAACTTTACTCCAAACATCAGCACATTAAACAGCAAACACTACTTGTAAGTTATTAAATACTGGACTGCCCTCTGCTGGGCAAACTATGTAATTACACCATTTACATCATGAGTCCAAGCATTTCTTCTGGCCTTTAAAAGCATTTTAAAATTGGTGCATATCTGAGAACATACAGCCATACTGATATACAGTATCTGCGTTAGGCCAATATCAGTTGATAGTATCGGTAAACTGATAAATTTATTGGACCCCGTAAATTATATTCATCCGGTGAACACCAACATCATTCCAAATTATTGATAATGTTGCTTTGTGATGGAATGATGTGTGATAGATGTGTAAATAGGCACGTTTTGCTAAAATACAAGCAATAAGAACTTTACAAGGAGACATTAGAGCTGTTTTCCAGGTTTCTGAGATGATTTGCCAAATGTATAAATATATTAAAACAGATTTCAAGGTAAATTATGCACCACCAAGGTCCTGTCCTAGTTTTGGATAGTAAGTCTACCGTTTAAAATGCATGCATTTATAATGTTTAAAGATTTTACATGGCACAACTATGGAAGGGGAAAATTTTACACAACTATAAAACAGATTTTTAACACAAGCAAGGTTAAAGTGTACGTCTGTGTTACTCACGACTGGACAGTTTAAGAGAAAATTAATTAATTTTTTACCACTGTCACTCTTCTAGGTCATTCGTTTTATGATGTTGACAGTAATTAAAAAACTCTAATGGCCTTAGGTTACGACACTTACATGTGTGTTTTTTTTAAGTGACAAACTGCATCTAAGCATTTTTTTTCTTTTCAGTCCTGTATCATAACTATTTCTGGGGCGTCACGGGGCCATTTTGCACCTTCCTTGCAGAGATGATAATTAAAAGACGACAGGAAATCAAAAGAGAGAGAGAACAACACGCAATCGGAGGCCCCCAGCTGCAGTCGACCGGGGAAGTTGCCATCCTTAATTCCCACAGCACCCCTTGTCCTACTTTACAAACAAAGTAATAATCTATTAATTTTATTATTTAACAGGAAAGCTTCATATCAAGTGTCTGGTTTCTTTGCTGTACTAGCTCAGTATTCCTTAGGCCACATGATAGAATCAAGCAAAGCATGAGAAAAAGGAACTATGAAAAGGACAAATTCCCCTGCAGAGAAAATTGCAGAGACACCATGTCTCCGATTTAAACATGGTTTTGATTTGCAAAATCTTGCGTCGGTGCTTGAGAAAATGCATGTTGAGTGAACTCCAGCCTACTTCCGTTTAGCTGCAGAGCTCCTGGTTGAGGAGACAGAGTGAATTTCAAAACAATCAGTTCTAACAAGGCGCCACATACTGATAAAAACCAGAGGAGGACAATAATACCACCCTGACAAACCGTCAAGTTTAATCACCACCTTCTGACAAAGAGCACCAACGCTTCCAGCAGCTCAGTTTGTGACGGGTTTCGCTTTTCCTCGCCTCTGCTTTCCCGCTTTCCGTGAAAATGATGAGACACTTGAGAATTTAATTTGAATCCAGCACTGTGTAATTGAAACACATTTGCCCTGACGGATGGAGCCAAAATGCAGGGGGCTGGATGGAGGGAGAGAGATGATTGTAGCTACAAGCTTTTGGCTGCCTCTTTTGTGTTTCTAATGGACTGGAGGTAAAGCAAAAGATTGACATGAAAATACTCTGACTGTGGTGGCACTGAATGCTGCATCGGTTTGACGGGGATCGTCTCGGCTTTGGAGCCAATTTGGGAGCAATTTGGGGCCATTAATGCTAATCAAGATAAGCCGTAATGGGTTGAATTTGATTGCCAACCAGTAACACGGGAAGTTTGATGCCAAAATCAGGGCTAAAAGAGAAGAAATCCAATGTGAAAAGACATCAGGATGTGGGATGAAAATAAACGAGCAAAGACAAAAAGGGATATACATGCCAAAATGTCTGCATTCATAAATGGAAAAGTAAAGTGTTTGCTGGTTGGAACTACTGAGAGTTGAGCAGACTGTAATTTTTTAAATAAGAGCAAAAGACTGAATTTTTTAAAATAGATTTGCATAAACTGCAAAGTTAAACAGATGTATACCCACACATTTCACAGTTATATGAAAAATAATTGGGCTGCCCTGCTTGCTCAGTTGGTAGAGTGGGTGCCCCATGTGCAAAGGCTGTGCCCTTGCCGCAGCGCCACAAGTTCGATTCCACCCTGTGGCCCTTTGCGGCATGTCACTCTCTCTCTCTCCCATATTTCCTGTCTAATCCTTCAGCTGTCCTATCTATAAAGATATAAGAGCCAAAATATATCTTAAAAAAAGAAAACAGTAGAGTCAGCTGGAGGTGAAAGATGAGACAATGAGAGTGATACACAAGAGGAAGAGGAGGGGTGAGACACAAATCAAGCCAGAGGGAGTGATGTTGAAAAGGTTGACGACAAGTAAAGAGGAGAGAAAAGAGGTAAACACAAGAGAACATGGGAACATGAGTGAGAGTGTGAAGTTCAAAGAACACTCCAGAGAGAGAACAGAGGCACCGCAGAAAAAAAAACAACAAGGATGGCAACATACGTCTCTGTCAACACCTCCTCCTCCTCCTCCTCCTCCTCCTCTTCTTCTTTTGGGGAGAGATGTCTTATCTGTCCCCTGAGATTTCCTCGTCTCACGGCGTTTTTATTTTCTTTTATCGTTTTTTTGAAAATATTTATACGTACAGTACAGCAGGAGTACAACACGCTCTGCAGGAAATAAATGAAAGCCTTGTTTTGTATCTTGTCAGTGTATTCCTCTGTTGTTGTTGTTTTTCACTATTTCATCCTTTACTGTACGTGAACTCATAATGCCACTGGCATTCACTTACTTTTGAACTTAAATGTTCAACAGGTGCCTGTGATATTTCATGTTTGGTTTTTTTTGCCATGTAAACACGTCATTACAGGGTGATGCAATTAAACCCTCTGTTGAAGATCTGATTTAAACTGACCTTTTCTTTGTCTCTTCTGTAAATCACAATGCCCTTCTTCCATTTTTGAAGGTCAGTTGTTTTATTGTGCGGTGATACCCACCATGTTTGCCACATTTTAACAGGATGCTGAGTGATTTGCCGCCCAGTTTCTAATTCACAAACTTAGACATGAAAATAAATGTATTGAGTAGCAGAGAGAGGAACTTCCATTTTGTGTTGATCGTAGCGATACGTGTGGACAAAAGTGGTACTGCTCATCAGAGGCGCGACAAAGTGATTGTTTCGCAAGTCACAAGTAAGTCTCAAGTCTTTGCTCTCAAGTCTCGAGTCAACTCCAAAGTCCTAAACCTTAAATTTCAAGTCCTAAACAATTTATAAGCGCTCTTCTGTTCACAGAAATTGTGAACGTGTTTTAAAATGTGTATTTACTTCTTAAAATAACATTAAGACAAAAAGACTACACAACCAACTTCTTGATGGTTTGTTCTTTAACTTGAATGGATGTTGTTGAATGCTTCAAACAAAGTGGATTCTCTGTGTCAAGTGTCAACTTGCGGAGAATCAGAAGCATAAACTTTAGTTGATTCAGGAAATTAAGGGAAATATACTGATTCACGGCACACTTTTTAAATACCAAACATTTAAATCTCAAGTATTTTCAAGTCAAAAGGCTCAAGTCCAAGTGAAGTCTCAAGTCATTGGTGTGAAAGTCCAAGCTGAGCTGTAAGTCTTTTCTGATATTGTCCAGTCTAAAGTCATCAAGTCTGACTCGAGTCCACACCTCTGCTACTTACTGTCATAAAGATCTTGTCTAGCATGAGCATTTGTTTTGGATGAGAGTGAAAGGAACACGGCACTTTATGGCACAAAACCGGTTCAGCCATATACATGAAATATTGAGATTATCTAAAGAAAAACCTCCTCCTGCTTCATAGATAGTAAAAATGAGAATAGCAAATCATTCACGTTCGTAAACCACAAATCGTCTCTTCCAGTCTTTGTGCCGTAAAGTGTTTTGTTGATCGGACCAGGCAAAGGCATTGTAAATGACAGGATGGTAATCCCTGGTCTCCTCGCTGATTACACTGCTTCATAATCAGTTAAATGTTCCTTGAAAGGATTTTAACTTAGAAGAAAAGGTTCCATGTTTGTTTAATAACTGGCCTCTGGCCTCCTGTCGAGCACATCTAGAGTAAACTGAATACAGTATAAGAATCAGCACAGACCTGGAATTGGAATGAGTCACTATTGGTCCCTGTGCCAAAGTGGCGGTACCACACAGTGCCATCGTTGACGTCCTGCTGAGTGAAGGAAGTTGTCGGGGTGAAACCTTGGTCGTCAGTTAGCGAGGGGCGCCAGCCTTCTGCAGGGCTGTCAGCTGGCATGGACACCAGCACCACCTCACCTGGACAGATTATTAACCTGGTTATTAACTGTGTCAATTATTATACATCCCACACTTTCTATAATGACAGTAAACTCCCAGATCATAACCCACCTGAATTAGGGGCAGAAAAGTGGTGCTTATCCCGCCACAATAGAGGGTTTAGACCTCAGATAATAAACAGATGAGACAAGATAGAAGCCCTGTAGTCGGATAAGCTTAAACACGCACTTAAAATGTTTGTGTTTAGGTTTGGATTAGACACGAGTGTGTTAGGATTTGAATTACTCAGGGTCAGAGAAAGAAGTTATAGGCTTCTAAAGTGGCCCACATGTGCTGCAGGCTCCCAGAGGATAAGCCTAATAAAGGATTTATGTGCAACAGAGTTCAAATCTATGGAGCCCAAGAGGTGAGGTTGTTTTCAAACACACCCACGTTTTATAAATTGTGCGCTAGTTCTATTTGTATTTCACACACCTGTTTTATTAAAACTCGCACGTTTATGTTTTGTGTGCATGTTTGAGAAATCCCACGTATGTTCTACAAACTGAACGTCCATTTTACAAATTGTTAGTGCATTTTATTCACATTTTTGTTTTATTAAAACGTGTGTGCCATTTATAAAATGTGTGCATGAAATAGAAAACATCTTAAAAATGTTCTGCATCTTTAAAAATAATAAACAAACATCTGTGTCACCTCCCGGGCTCCGTACAAATCAAAATATGTCTCATACAAAAGCTGAATTGGCTCCAGTTTTGGATTTTCATGATGACACGCTGAGGAGAAAACGTTTAGAATGATGGATAAATCTTAAATGAAATGTCAGCCAAACTGCAGCCACTATGACGCCACTTGAGAAAGTGCAATCGTCTACATCTTTAAAGCAATAAAGAGCATCACATTCTAAAGCAAAAAGAGTTTGTACCATATTTAGGCTGTCCATCTGAGGTGACGATGGTGTAGACAATGTTATCAGAGCTGACTCCTTTGTAATCCGCCTGCAGGTATTTTTTATCCAGTCGCACCATGCCTCCTTCCTTCACCCAGGTCATCGGCACAGACAGTATGTGAGGAGAATCAGCAGCCTGAAAAAACAAACACACCAAGTCTGGATTTGAATATTTATAACATTTAACCAGATCAGAAATGCCTTGGTCTTTATGTGCCAGCTTTGGTGCTAATTCTCATTACTGGGGTGTTTTTCTGCACTCCTATTCCATTAGTTCACCTGTCATATGCTTGTGCCAACTACACAGCTCCTTTTCTCTCAAAACCTACAAAATCTGTCAAGAAAAATTCTTTGCAGCAACAGATCCGCTGTGAGATTGAAAACCTTTGAAAATATACCTGTGGTTGGTTTTGGCAGCTTCATTTGAACTGATTTCAAGACATCCAATTATGTCATTTCCTTCTTTCTAACCACCATTTTGGAATTTGAACAGAATGCTGTGAAACTGACAAGACTTTATGGTTAGTTGTTAGTTAAATCCAACCAAAGCCAAAAAATAGAACAGAAATTCCTGTTTACTACAAGAGAAGCAGATGCCGACTACTAAGGCCACATATAAAAGGGGTCATAAACTACGTTAGCTTGAATTAGCCATAGGTGCATTTGCAAAATCAACAGTAATTTACATAAAATTTCCATGCTTTATCATTTCATCTACCACATGTTGAACTGAGGAAAATGTTGAGTCCTGTAAACACAAATCCTTGTGGTGTGGGCGATGATGCATGAAAAGAAATAGACTGACTCTGTTGTTTGTTCCTCAGGTGAAGCCTGACGCCACTTTCACTTTGTGTTGACTAAGTTTGTGTAGTTTGTTTTACTCCTCATCAAGTGTAACCTCAGGTTTATGAGTTCCAGGAGTCTCTTGTGAAGCTCAGTCAATCAGCAGCAGAGTCGGCTCTATCCTGCCTATCAGAAGCAATCTATCAAAAACGGCTCAGCCTGTGCTTCCTCGCTCGAAGAACTACTGGCAAAACTTTGGAGTCAGACTTATTGTTGTGATGCTGTATTGATCTGTGACAGAGAAACTCATCATCTCACGGGCCCTGCCTCCAGAGCAAAGAACAGAGAGCAGGATCGGCTCCAGAGAGCACACAGAGCGGGTGGATGATTCAATGTCGCTCCAGGACATTTTAGCAGGGGCGATGACGGCTGTCAGGGAAGTTTTGAAACTAGACCTCTTACTCACCATGTCACCCTGCTGCCTATATAAAAACGGGTTTGCTTCTTGGGCATCTATAAAGCTGAGCTGCTCTTTATTCTGTAAACAGAATCACAATATTTTACATCTGGGTGAAGTTAAAGGATCTCAAGTCATATTGTTGTCAAAAATAGTTGAGATAAAGACAAGAGGTTTATGCTGACAGGGATTGCCTTGATAAGTCTTGACTGTAAGAAAATCAGTGACAAACAATGATATTTCGGTTTTATCAACACTCTTTATATCCACTAAAATCAAGTCATCATTGTACAAATCCACACTGAACGCTTTTTAACTCAAGTATACTTTAAATTAACCACACAGACCTTTTACACAACAAAAGCTTGACAGGCTCCGCTTTTGTCCCCACTGTTGCCACATTCTCACGTTGTCTAAATTACAAATGAACTAAAGCTCACCTGTATGCCAATGAGAGTGTTGGTCTTAAAAGGAGGTGTGGTCAGGCGCATTGTTGGCGCATTACCGTCTTGTCGCCTCATCAGAAAGCATTTATGCTATTAACCAACAAAACCACCTCTAAAGTCTGGTGCCAAATTGTCCTTTTATTTATAGAGCGCCCTATTTAGATACATGTGCACAGGTGTGCACATTCTGCTTCTAACACGTGGGGACGCACAGCTAGATTCCTCAAAATAAGTTAATTAGCCCATCAGCCTGTCAGTATAGACCCCTTCACAGCTTGTAAACATCCGGGTGGGCGGGACAATCACTGGAGGCAGAAGAGACATGAACACAGCATGGAACACAGTGGCAGGGCCAAGTGCGGCTAGCTAGCTAGTAAT
>JAQFJB010000021.1:7793174-7810750 GCA_029874875.1 Naso minor
GTAATTGTCTGTTTTACAGTTATTAAAAGAAAAAAAAAAGGTTAGCTCTCAAATTGCATCTTGCTATGTAAAGATTAGCTTAACTGACATCAGCATTAAGATAGCTAAAACTGATTCATCCATCTGGGGCTAGGCATCCCGGTCCAGCCGGATGCTTACATTTCAACATCCAGAATGCCACAGTTACAGCAACAACAAAGTAATAAAGATTAATAATAATAATAATAAGAAGAAGAATTTTTATATATTTCTTTGTCATTTTGAAGTGGTTAGAGACCTTCAATAAAAAGTAGCAACAACAAAGTAGTAATAATAATAATAATAATAATAATAATAATAATAATAATAATAATAATAATAAATAATAATAATAATAATAAATTTTAAATATTTTTATGCCATTTTGAAGTGGTTATAGACCTTCAATAAAAAGAGCTGTGGTATACTTTTAACTATGCCCCTTGCCTGAGAGAGAAAACCTTTTGACAAATTAAACTGCTGTGTCGCGCTCAAAAGACAATGTTAATATTGAATGTTTGTTACTGTCAGCAGTCCTGTGAAAGTACCAAAAACAAAGAATTTATCAAGGTTCATCTCATGCCCCTCTATCGTAAAGCTAAATTGCTTTTCAACACATCAACAAGGCATACTGCTGCACTAGGAGACATGTTCCTTCATTAACATGACTCATTAGCACACTAAATATGTCTACTGAAAGTAGTCAAGGCAACAAAGCACTATTTAACCCTGTTTTAGTTAAGTTTGTAATTCGTAAAGCACATTTTAAAGCCCTTTTATTAAAAAAAAAAGTTTTTAAAGAAGTCATAGGCCTATGTATTAAATTTTCTCTTTTATCTATGTTGTAGCACTCAGGGGTGAATGAAAAAAGGGTAGGAAAGTTGTATAAAGGTAAAGGTGCTTAACTCACTGTCTCTACAGTGCACAGTGAAATTTGGTCTCTGCATTTCACCCATCCCTGAGGAGCTAAGAGACCAACTCCAGATTCTGAGCCAGTACCTCAGTCAAGGGTACTGATTGGAGATAGGTCTGACATTTTTGTTTTGACAGTGGATGAAAACGAAGGACCAGGAGGAAACCCACACGAACACAGGGAGGACATGCACTTTATGGACACAGCAATTTACACAATGTTGGTTTGGTTTTTTCAACTCATGTTTCGTCAGTAGCGGAGGTGTAGAATGACATCAGCTTCATTCTTTTAAAAAATAGATTTTCTGTCAGCCTTGGTATTAACTGCCTACTTTTAAATAGTAAAAAAAAACAACATCCAAACTCTCCTGTAAAGTGTCCATTTTGTTACCTTCTGGACGTCACACTGTGGGTTGGAACATTGGGTGGGCCTGCAGATGGCCACATCGCTGAAGCAGGTACACTCCTGACACGACTGCGGTCGCCATGATGTGTTGTTCTGCCAAGACAGAAGAAAAAAATTAATGAAACATTACTGATGTGAACTCGATTCATCACTGCACAAAAACAATATCACTCTCGACTGCTCCATTATCATGTCCTAGCATGCCCACATGTCATCTTTATGTTGGCAGCTGGGACAAACAACAGTAAACATTTAGGTCCTCTTGTGCATATTAATGTGACTGATTAAAAAAAAGGTATGCATTTAAACTGGGTAAAAGGCTGCAGCATCTTTCTTTTAAAGGAAGTCTTAAGAAAGAAAATATTTTTTTGTTTATGGTAGCTACTTGCTTGAGTTTCCAAAATTTTGATTTGCAAAACAGTCATCAATCTCAACCTTAACCTACCAGCAATTATGAATTATACATACACGAACAGGCACAAAAAATAACAGCAAATCTAAATTTAAGGAACAGTTGCTTTTATTTTAATTAGTGGTTAATTGGAACTATTTTCATGCAATGCAGCAGATTTTATTACGGGATCCACAATAGCTGAGTAAGGTTTTCCTGCTCCAGTTCACAATACATTTTAAATTCTTATCATCTTCTATACTTAAGGCTCTGAAACACAAGGATTTCTGCTGCAGGTGGAGTGAAACTGCTCCAGTGTTGATTAAAAGCCCTGAGTGCCATGGCCAACTACACAATGAGAAAGGTCAAAAAATGCAGGAAGGCTCGAGATCACTTCTGCCAGCTGGCTGCACCCTTTATCATGCCTCCTATTTGTCAATAGCTCATAACACCGAGCTGACAATGTCTCATGGCTAGCTTAAAGCCAGAACTAAATCAATATTCTCGTGCCTGTATACGCCCAGATATATCATCTTACAGTCCATGAATCCGATTTAGCCGGGTGATTAATAACCCACTCATGATGGGAATATCTATGGGCAGCTGTGCCTATAGAGTGGACACTTTGTGGTTGGGAGAGGCTGTCAAATGAGTAGACTTTGCTCCATTCAAGATGGTAACTGAAGCAGACGTCTGAACAGAAGGGAAACTTTGGGTTCATGTAACAAATAGCCCTCTAATAGTGCCATATATCCTGATACAAGAGGATATAAGAGGGTTCACAGGTTGGAGGCTAGATCTATCTTCAAGTCCCCTGGCTCTCCCTTGCAAGTGTAAGGGAAACATGGAATTTAATCAGGAAAGGCCCTTAACTAATGGCTGTGTCCAGCTGATGTTGCAGTAAACATCAATGTCTGTCCAGGCTTTTCTAATATATGAATTCAAGGGAATTTTAGAAAAAAATACAAAAAAGCTGTGAGTATATGGAGAAGGAAGGTGTTAAAAGAGGTTATTCTAAGCTCTTTCATTTGCATTTTGCTCTCTACAACCACTTCGAGAAAGCGAGAAAATCCACCAATTAATAACACAAAACTCATCAATACTTGTTATGCTTGTAACAGTTTCTAACAGGTTGGAGCCCTTTGAGACTAAAAGGCCTGAAGACGAGCCATGTATCTATCTAACCTGAATCGGTGCTGAATAAATTACAAGTTATGGTAGAGATCACCTTGTCCCTTCAAAAAAAAAAAATTCAGTTTACTAGAACTTGGTTCTTTTGTACAGTTTCTGTTAGTTATGCTATCACTTAACTACTGAAGTTGCTTGCTGAGATCAGTGAACACTGCGCAGTGTTTCTCCATATGCATACGACTCAAAAATCCACTATTTCTCCAAAATGGACCTTTAATGTAAACCAACTATTTCCTACTGCTCCAGTTTCAAATTAAAAGCATTTAAATAGCGAAACATGAGTTGCCTTTTGTGACAAAGGGTAGTCACAGGAAATGTTGTGTTCAGTTTAACCACTGTAGCCTAACTTTACCGCAATTGATCGTCAAAAATGTGTTTAACGAGTAAAACAACAGACAATTTCAGTATTTGTTGGCAGAGCATCAATCTCAAATAGTTCAGGAGTTTTATACAGTCTGTGGAGGTAACGGGACAAGAAAAAAGCTGTTATATCGCTTTGACAACTAACGTTTATCCTCCACCACCATCCCGCTGGTCAGCTGTCCTTACCCTTATCACATTATGACGTTAAGGGAGACCCTGGCTGCTGTTGGTCTTGCTGCTGCTGCTTCACAGAGTAGGCTGACCGCCTGCAGCAGCTCGTCATTGTAGTGCTCGACAGTAGGATTTTTTTTTTTTAAAGTGAAATGACAGTGGAGGCAATGGACAAGTAACGTAGCCTAATCGTGTGATGCCACCACCTTGTAACACCAGGAACACTGACTATCGTGGCAAGCCTAGTGCACAAAGGTAGGTTTGCAACAGGGATGCAGTTAATCCTGTAAACCACTATTTTTGACAATAAATTGAAGCAGGACGTCAGTCTATAAATTATGACGGACGTTAACAGACACTTAACAGCTAACATTTTTACTGCTCCCCTTAGTTTTCTCCTTCAAATACTTTTTGCTAACCTGGAAGATTCCTTCTCTGCCTGCTTGTTTTCCTCAAGCCATCAGCTATGAACTCTCCAAGGACACCACCATTCTAACCTACTTGAATTATAGCAAAATTATGAAAATAAAATCTTGCTATAAACTGCAATTATCCACTACAAACTCTAAGGTAGTACTGAGCTATTAGTTTCATTTTCTGTGGAAAATGAGAGCCATAATTTTTAAAACAACTCATCCTGGCACTTGTGTTAGGCACACAGAAAGGTCATGCAGTAAAATGTGGGAAAGATAAGTGGTGTTGAAAGACACGGACAGAAAAGTGAACGTCGCAGGATGAAAATTTATTTAGGAGGAAGTAACCAGCTGAGGTGAGTGGCACTCCTACAGAGAGCATGTCACTTAAGTTCTCTATAATGTGGTTTGGGCTATTTACCTGTATGTGTGTTTAATTGCGTGTTTGTGGGTGTAGATCTCTGCACAGCTGTGGCCAGATGTGTAATGGGTTTTGTGTAAGGGCAAACGTGTCATGGACAACCTCAGCACACAACATTTATGTTCCAACTCAGGGAAGAGGAGGAGGATGAGGAGGAGGAGGAGGAGTGACCTTCAGAAATAAAGACAGCGTGGGTGGCAATTGGGTGCTGAATTTTTCCAAGTAGAGCTTTGCCCTCAGTGACAAAAGTCATTCAACATAGACATAATCGGAGATATACAAGAAAGTTCACGGCTTGAGTTAGAGGGAGTCCATTTTAGAACATGTGGAGCGCACAGATCCCCTCTTTAAAAATGTCGGCGTCTTGAACCTTGAGAGAATGGTCCACAGCAGCAATTACATCATCATAATCATTAGGTCACTTTCACACCAGAGCTGTTTGCTTGAAGCAAACTCTTGTTCATTTACTTGGATAGTTCAGTGCATTTCGGACGGTGTGAAAGCTCATTTGAACTCTGGCGCGGACCAAACAAGCAAACTTTGGTCCACTTCAAAATGGGGGTCTTGGTTCGCTTTCAAGTGAACCCTGGTGCAGTTCGTTTGTAGTGTGAAAGTGAAGTGGACCTGGTTATGAACCAAAAGTGAGAAGTGGTGCAAAACACAGCACATAATGGATAAGAGGAGGCAAAACAAACATCACGCTTGTGGAAAACATCAAGGCTTGGCACGACACTGGCTGCCGATGTCATGCCAACGTAGTTACCCCTGATAAGAAGTGTGCCCCCTGCCACGGGCACGCGTATGCGTTAGAAGGTTTGCCTCATTTGACAAAGTGCAGTGTGAACGCGAACCAAACCAAGTGAAAGTGCAACACTGTTGCAATTTCAACCCCCAGTTGACCCGAGTCCCCTGGACGACCTTTGAATTGGTTCTACTGAACTCCCTCTTCATCCCAGGAAAGAGGTAATATTGGGAATATTTTCTCTCATGAATAAATAATGCTTCTATCATGCTAATGAACCCTTAACAGCCTTCTTCTGGATACCATTGCAGAAGATGGAAACAAAAGCCTTTGATCAGAACAAACAATAGCTGATGGGAGAAAAAGGTCACCAATGTGCATCAAGTCACAAAATTAGCATAATTATATCTAATGTTGTACCATACATTAAAGGTACAACATGAAACAACATTGTTGAATACACAGAAAGTGAAGGAAAAGATGCAAACACAGCACCAAGGTGCAAATCCACTCCAGGTGAACAAGATGGAGAAACTTAAACTGGAGTTGGAAATGCTGTTACTTCAATGAAGTGAGGCCCAGAGGGACTTTCAGCACAGGTAAAAGAGACCATAGCAACAGCTGTCTAACTCATAGTAACGGAGACCAACATGCTGTATTTAAACACGCAAAACATCCATCAGTTGGCTGCGTGGATGTTTAAACACAAGAAAAGTGATCCAGCGACAAAACCAGATTCACTCTGACAGGCACTCAGAGTTGCACCGCACCATTACAGGGAGGGAACTGTCTCCTACATAATGTGTTTTGACAGCAAAGAGTTATTCACACGATAGAGTAGGTTCAGTTCGTCATGTCGAGTAAACAAATCCCTCTCAGTCTTTGCATTTAGTAAAAAGGAGCTGGCCTTTGCTTTAATGTCCCTGGCCTTTTCTGAACTTCAAGAACAAAAGTATTTTCCATACAGACAAAGGAAAAGGGCCAGCGAGACATCAGGTTAGATCCGCCACACCAACCAATCTCACTACAAGTCAGCGTTGCTCTTTAATGTGGTGACAGTCTTTTCTTAATCAGATAGCTTTCACACAGATTGCCCTGCAAGGGGGAAGAGGTTCAAAGCAAACTTACAAATTGGAAAATTCCTCTGATTCTACCAGAACAGTAGAACTGCAGGCTATACAGTAAGTCTTTTCTTCAGTGCACGGGTGTAAAACTTGATCAAAAAATGTATCAAAAATCTATTCCCATAAAAGCAGGAAGACTTCAAGTGACTACAAAAAGGTTGTTAAATGAGAGGAGAAAGTTCAAGTACTACATAATAGAAAAAAAGCACTGAATTAATTAGGAGAGACAGAAAAATTCGAATTTTTCACAATAAAATAAAAGAATTATGAACATTTGATTTATCTTATTTACAGCAGATTAGATCATTTGTGGCATTAACATGTGATCTCTTGGGTGTCCTGTGGGTTTGTGTGGGATGTTGTTAGAGGACCATTGTACTGGGGCAAGCAGCCCCCATGGATGTGGCTTGTTCTGGTGCATCCCATGAATGCCTGATCGGAGTGGGATCGAGAATGTTTGAAGGCCTTGGGCTCTTTGTTGTGTTCCTCAAGCTGTTCCTAAGCAGTTTTGTGCTATGTGGAGGCGCACTGTTTTGCTGGAGGAGGCTGCTGTGGTCTGGGAGTCCCGCTGTCATGGGGCGGGGCTTCTCAGCCTGCAGCAGTGTTTTGGTGGAGGACCCAAGGACCAAATGTTTCCCAGCAGGCCATTGCATTGTGACGAGTGATCAATATCGGTGGTTTTAACTGGTCCCTCTGCTTTCATCGTTTCTCTTCTGTGAATACGTTAGTGTGTTGCATTGAAAACAGTGTGTGTGTTTGTGTTTATGTGGTAGGAGTGACAGCTGATATGAATAACTTGTATGTGTGTATTTGCTGGTTGTAAAACAGGAACGTCAAGCGTAATCACTTAAATTCTGGAAGGTCACTGGGGTTAATAATAAGTCTGTGTGCATGCAGGTATGCCTCCGAAATAAGTTTCCTGTTATGGCTCTGTGGCTGCTGTTCCTGTCAGTATAAGTCTTTCTTAATGGAGCTGTGTAAAATTAGCACAGCAGCTAACAGTATAGGTGACTTTAGCCCTGACCGCACTGAGCGCCACAGCTCAGAGGACGAGTCCATTTCAGCTGAGGTCTCAGGGGGATCAAGGTGGTTGCATTGAATTCCAAATTCTCATTTTGTTTGCCTTCTGAATAGACCATGAGCAGAATGGGATTGACCCCAGGTTCACTGTAAACGAGGACCTTTGAAAGTGGACGGGGCATGGGGGCAAAGATTTCCACAAAAGCTGGACTCAATAGTACCTGACCTACCCCCTCCTGCTCTGAGCCTGAGAAGCTACGTCGCAGACAGCAGCGTGAGTGAGTGGTAGTGGCAGTCCCTCCACTCCTCCCAATGAGATTGTTCCCTACAGGGACCCATACCTGGGATTCTTTGATTAAATGTCTAAGGAACTGAGGGCTTATTTCATTCCCCCCGGAGAAAGACATCTGCTTCAGATCTGATTTAGGACTGAGCCAGCACAGCAAACGCGGCTGCACGTCTCCAATTTCAGAAAGAAAAAAATAGATCCATAACTTCCGCACAGAAAACATCCTTGTGTTGATGTTGATGTTATATATGGCAGAGCTAAGTTTGGTTTTTGCACGGTGCATTGGCTGGTAGTTTGTCTGCAACAAACTAAATTACAGAAGAGTGAATAGAGACAGCTTCTTACTAAGCTAAGCTACAGCCAGCCTTTGTGCATTTAATGTTAGAAATTCAATCTGAAGTCACATTAAACAATATCTAAATATTTCATACATACAATTACCTTAATATACATGAGTAAATAAACTGATTCTAGCAGTAGGACACTGTACAGCTAAAACGACCACAAATGCTCAGCTGAAATAGTGTGTCTTCAAGTGGAGTCATGGATCATATTTACGAGAAGAGTCTAGATGAAGGGTTTTGGGGTTATTAAAAAAACATGATAGGATTGCAACTAATAATTATTTACACTATACATGAATTATTTATACTTTTAAATGTAAAAAATAGCACCTGACAGTAATACTGTTCTTACAAATAATCTAAAACCTAATTACTTTCTGCTCAGACTAATGTAAAACAGAGACAAGCTGCCAATCCTTGCATTCTAATTGATTTAACTTGCATATATTTGGGACTTTTGCTAAATAAATATCTTAATGGAGCATTAATTTAATCATTTCAGCAGTACCACTGGTAGCTTTTGAGTTGTGGAGCATGCTGACCATTACCCAGTTTTTCCTAGCAGAAGTGCTCTGCTAAGCTGAATGACTTTCTGCCAACCATAAGTCAGTCACCTATCCTGCCCTTGACTTACAAATGCAAATTCGATTAGAAAAAAGCAACAGTCAAAAAAACTGAGTTAATTTATCAGCTGCATTGAATGACTAGCTCAAAAATGAAACAAGCAAAAACACAAACAGCCATTTAATCATTTATTATTATCATTTATTCATCTAACAAACTTACAAAAAAGCCTGCTAATTATTTCCTAGAATTATTGTTAAACTGTTTTGTCCTTGAAATAGTAAAAAAAAAACCCAGCTTACTTTATTTCTATCTTCTTTAAAAGTCCAGTTTTAACAAAGAAAAGCATCAAATTATCACATTTAAAAAGGTGGAACCAACAATGTGACTTTTTTTTTTTGCTTAAAATACGATTTACTTCTTAATTAATTTCAATGTGGTTACTCAAAAAATGACTGACTACTTTATTTAAGACCCTCTTTCGTCACACTATGTGCTAACTTGTTAACATCAGGCAGAGGGAGCACAGGGCACGCTGTCTTCTCCACATATTCTCATCAGCTACCTGCGAAGTAAAGTGATGGGAAAAGTGCAGCTTTAACCTCCATTACTCTTTGGAGCAGCCAACATCACAGGACTGGGGTCACACTGGGAGGTTCTCAGTGTGGAGTGTGTCTTCCTGAATGAAATTCAAGCCAGATGGAGCTGAAAAACAACTCGCAACCTCGAGTCAATTCTCCTGGGATAAATAAAAAAGAGAGTGGAGAGCTTGTTGCCCCTACACGGGTTTAAGTAGCAGATTCAATTAAAATCCAATCAAGAACAAAAGGCTGAGTCAAACATTAACAGGGCTCAGTTTTGTGGAGCTGTCAGCAACACTAGTCAGGCTCTCCAATTCAAACAGAAACAGAGAAGAGAGGCAGCCTGTCAGGCTAGCAAAACGTAATTGGACCAAAATTGGCCAAGGAGCTGATAGAAACTAAAGCTATTACTAAGGCAAATTCAATCTGGGGACGTGATGGCTTACAGTGGCCAAACAGCTCTGCTGCCGACCGAGACGCTCCAGACGGCTACAAAAACACTCGAGCTTCTCTCTGAGAGGAACCTGGTTCTGTCAACACAGCTTTGTATTTACAGCTGACCAACCTGCCCAGACTGAGGTGACAGACGTCTGTGTGTGTTGGGTCGAGTTACAAAAAGGCAATGCATGCTATGAGCGGAGCAGAGTGAGTTGGCCCCCAATCAATATCAGCATGATGGATGTGACGGATTTACCGGCAAAAAAAGAACAATTACCTTTTCAACATTACTTTATTTCTCTGAAAACAAAAAATCTATCTCACAATTCACTCAAGAAATCACTTAGGGAAATACTTCATGGAAATACAAGCTATCTTTCTCAACACGTTGTTTGATAGATCTGCTCAAATTGGCTTGCTTGTTGCGCTGCAGAGTGCTCCAGATAGATAGCTGTGGTCGCAATTACAGTATAATCATGTTCAGTCATTATTGATCTTGGAAGCAGTTTGACTTAACAATCCAAACTCAAGGGCAAACTCACTAACAGTCAGTTCTAAAATATTGAAAGTAGGGCCTAAGCGATAATTTTAGTTGCCCAATATTATCGGCTGATATCGGGCCTTTGTTGAAATATTGGTTTCAGCATGTGGTTCACCGATACGCATAGATATTAAAACTGGTTTTTTTTGGCTGGAAAAATGCTTGGACTAGTGATTTAAAATGGTGTAATTACATAGTTCGCAGCTTATTCTTTGATAGCAAAAAAGTGTTTACTCTTCAGTGCACTCAAGTTTGTCCTCCATTACGTGTCTATGTCAAAAATACCTGTTAACCACATTCAGCAGATATTATGTATGTACAATATCAGATATGTGAATTTTCTTACCAATTATTGGTACTGGCATCGACCCCAAAAAATCCCATATCAGTCAGGCAAAAGTATAAATCACTAAACAGGTGTAAAGTAACATGAAAGTGAATTTGAAATGTTTATCCAAAATCTCTGGGAATGTTCTGAACATTAAAGTTGAATGATGTGTAATAATGAGACAAGTGGTGCTGCAGTTTTCATCATCCTTGTTATTACCACCCTGCCATGTGAATTTATTTACCGTTAACTGTAAATCAGAGATAGCTAAATTAATGAGATATTTTTCTATATACCAGTTAAGATGTCATGAGCCGATGTTGGTTTAAAGCTTCAGGACTTGGGCGCCTGTGAATTGAACTGAAATTCTTATTTATTTTGTTGTTGTCGCTCTCTGTTTAAAGGCCAGTTTACAGCAAAGATTCACAAAGAGACGAAACTGTTGCAGGGAAAGTTGCAGCGGGGCAAACTGGTCCGCTCAGCTTGACTCGCGTCGCTAGAGGCCACTTTCAGACTGTGAGACACTTTACTTGTTTCAACAGCCATTGCGACGTCACCTGTCAATAACATGCAGTATACAGCAGCCAATCAGAAATGACCTGAGATTGTTCGAAAAGTTCCGGTGCCAGTCTGAACACAGAGCCACGGAAAGGTGCAGAAGTCTACTGCTCTTTAAGACCACCTGAATTACAATTTGTTCAAGGATTATTACGGATTTTTTGCCCGATGGCACCAAAAATAAACTGCCTACCCCAGCTTTAAGTTTTACTAAGAGAATGAAACAGGTCACTGAACAAGAAAAAAAAATGTCTGAACCAGCTCAAAGGACACCAGTGGAAAGTTAATGTTTGATGTTTTCTTGAAGACCAAAATGGACTCGGGCATCTCAACTCATCTAAGCAGCACACTGACAGGTCATGCTGAAAAACTTCCTGTTTTACTTCGTAGATCTTGAAATACTGAGTCAGTAAGACGTTGTGACTTCAAATGGGTCGCCCTCTCCTTCTCATTATGGCTGCCTGCTCTCAAGCTGCCTCCTCATCACTCTGGATCTTCAGCACAAGTACGGGGAGTGTTAATATTTCCGTTTTTAGAGGGCAACAGCTGTGTCGCTCCTGCTTTGGAGAATAACTCCTTGCCTAAATGAATTCAAATGTATTCATTTGCTGCTGTTTAATTGCTTTACTCCACAACTTCTTTCAGCGCCGGCCCAGTGATTATATGCTAATTTCTTGCGAGACAAGCTGTGAAAACAAGCCAAGTTATAGGGCCTCCAAGCTGAAGGACACCTAAAACTGTCACCGCCTCAGCCAAAAAACTGATTTAATCTGGACCTTTGGCAAATATTTAAAGCAGTCACTAAAAGTACATAGATGACATTGGTCTAATCGTGAATTTCTATGAGCGTTATCCATCATTTGACCACCAATATAAGCCGGTTGGCAGCTGAGGATTGTGCCTGTAAAGCAGGAGACTGTGTGCCGTGCCACAGGGTTAGCACTGTTATGCTAATAGACACGTATATTCATCTGGGGAAAGGCTGAGTTTAAAAGTTGCGACTTAACTCATTGATTCAACTTTCCCCCAACGCCTCCAGTCCAATTAGAGGACCTGCTGGTAAGACATGACAAATGACTCGCTGATCGCGGGCCTCCCAGCTCCCATAAATCCAGCTGTCTGCTCTCACCCTGCCTGAGCTGCTATCGCTCCAGTGGCCAAATATCAGCATCATGCATGTAATGGGTTATGGATCATCAAACAGATGCCCCGAAAGAGTCAGAGTCCACCACAATGAAAGAGATTAGCACTCAAGCCACAGTGAGGATGATGATGGGAAAAGAAAACATTGTTTGTGAGACAGAGTCGCTTCATAAATAGATTTTGAGAATGTGTTGGAGGTATATATGAGGAGATGATTCCATCAAACCTTTTTCTACAGCATTGCGTGCGGCAGTAGGAACAAAACTAAAATAACTTTGGGACTTTCTGCTTGAATTATCCCAGGCTGCAGTAACAGTTGCTGACCCATTTAGGAGGGTCAAGAATAGAAATGCACAGTCATAGCTTGCTAGTTAATACCTCTCAACTTTCAAGAGTCCAAGCAGAAAAAAGACACAAGGAATTTATTCACAGAGGGAAGAAACTTGACGTCAAATTATTAATAAAGTCAGCGAGACGGTGCACCTGCTGACAAAAGAAGGTTTATGACAAGGACAGTTGTGATATAAAGGCAAGCAGTTTCTCCTGTGCAGCCCTGCGATGACGAGCACACAAACAGAAGCGTTTCGCTCAATAATTCACCTCTTCTGTTGCAACACCCATTAGTTCTAATGAAAAATCCATGCCACACATCCAGCCAAAAGTTTTAAGGTGGCTCTGACAGTTTGTGCTACACTTTGGATTAAGTTTGGTTTGGAAATTTCAACAGTGGAAGGATGAAAAAAATCCAAAAACCTATTTTCTGTGAGTCAAAGAAATCTCACGGGTATTCGGTGTGAAGAATGCAAAGAAAAAAAAAATTACAGTGACAGAGACGCAGATGAACAGAAAGCACAGAAAGTAAATCACATACTGTATTTCCTCTCACGGCCTGCGGTGATACACAATGCATGCTGCCGGCATTCAATCTGAGAGGCTTGTTTCGTCTGATTGCACGACTTTTAGAGGAGCTGAGTCATTCATTATCCAGTTAGCAGGTTCCTCACATCTGACAAAACTCATTAGCATTCAATTAAGCAGATTTCGTCTTGAAGCCAGGTTGCTTCATTCCAGATCTGTTTGACAAATCGATATAATTTGCTCCTGTGTTGCTGCTTCTGCCAGCCCTTCACTGTCCCACCAGCACACACGTTTCACCTCCAAACACCAAACCACTTGGCAGGCAATAGTTTACTCTCTGAGAAAAGAACAACAGCTTTTAGGCTAACAAAACAAAAGGTAAATAATTCATGTATGTAGATAGCTTTGTGGGCAAGCCTTTGAAGTCACGCTTTTATTCTTTTATCTGTCGTATATTGCTGAACATGGAGAAGAAGATGCATTAAAGTCGGCGTGCACCACAGGGATTCACCTGCAGGTCTGACTCTGCCCTCGCATCCATGTGCATATGAGCACAGTTTTCAATAATGCATGGGCTCTCCACTCACGGCACAGTGAGATTCATGTTAGGGGATGCAGATAGCAGCCCTCCCTCTCGAGGCTACAGTGTTATGAGAGATTTGAGGCAGTGCAAGTTTTTAAATCACTGTTTTCTACCTCAGAAGAATGTCGCAAATGCAACTTTGAGTTAAAAATTAACGACAAGTGATTTCTGACCCATTTTGATGCCTCCGATTTCTCGCTGGGAGCTCATGAATCTGTAACCAAATTTTAATTTGGAGCAGCTGTGAGCAGAGCTCAAGCCCCACACAGCAACACCAATGCAATCCTGTTTGGAGAAAATTCTCGCTGGATACTGTTTCCATGAACTGCTCCTGTAACTTCAGACCCATCAGACAGAATAAAAGGGGAAAGGTCAGAGGATGTCCTGTTGGCAGGTTTACTCGATGGCACTCAAGCTTACGTGAATACTGGCTGCAAACCAGAGTCATTCATGTTGCTCGTTCCCAGCCAAGGTTCAACATCAAACACAGGGTGCACTTTGCCAACACAACTGCTTTTTACTCTTAGAACTGTTCTCTTTTGTAAATCGCTGTTCTTTTCTCTCTTTGGAGAAGAAAGAACACAGTGTGAACATATTGCAACAGTTCTTACCACCAAAGAAAACGGTCGATCAAATCTTTAAGACGTGAACACATCGTTTTAGAGATACACAATGCCACACCTTTTCTTCATTTTGTTGAACAAGGCTTAGCATTAACACCCTGATTTCTAATCTCTTGTAAGTTCAGATGCAATACACAAGAGTTAAATACATAAGAGCTTTGTAATGGTGTGCATGCATTATGGAGTTACAGATTGGACAAAATCCTCTCTTTCTCATAAGTACACACCAGTCTGTTCCTTGTACCTCTTGGAGAGAATTTAACAATGCAAAACTTTCTTTTCAGTGCGATAACATGCAGCAGGAGTAAAGCAAGCAGCGTGCCAAAAAACACCCCCAGACTTCTACAGCGGCTACCTTAATACAACTGCTCACAGAAATATGACGCAGTCAGTTCAAGGAGCAGCAGATGATAAAAACTAAATCTAAAGCTCGTAAAAGTGTACAGGAAGTCTGCACATCAGTCTTTATGGGTGTAAAACGACTTGGCAGACCAGTCACACACACACACACATACACACACAGATGGGGATGTATGGATTACCACAGGGGCAGCTCCCTGACAGCTTTCACAGCCAAAGGGAACCTGACACAGGAAACAAGGTGAACTGTTGTGTGAATGAGAACAGGGGCAGCTGTGAGTGTGTGTGTGCGTGTGTGTGTGTGTGTGGGTGGGTGGGTGGGTGTTACAGCTATCATCTAGTTAAGCACCAGGCTCTATCCTCTGAGCTATTTAACAAAAATAACATATGCAATTTACTGAGAGTGTGTGCAGAGCAGAAGAAGACAATTAGAGCAGACTTAAGTCAGAGGTTGGAAAATATACACACGGCAAATGCACTAGCTGCGGAGTTGCAGCAAACATACACACACATACATACACACACACACTCCTTGTGGGTCAGTAAACTCACGCACAGATGAAAGTATAACGTACTCAAACCACTCTCTCTCTCTCTCTCTCTCTCTGGCTCTCATCGTTTGATGTTTCGCTTTACTGCACATCTTGATCTATTGGCTATCACCACTGTCTCTATCCATCTGGACGAACATAATGTCAGAATATCTGAACAAAGTACATGTTATACAGCCTGACAGCAAGGAATCAGGATTTTAGAAATGGAGTCCTCCATGTCTCTCACATTGTCAGTTAGCTGTCTAAGATACATTTAGAAAAATGTTTGTGTGATTTAACAGATTAAATGTTGGATTTTGTTTAACACAAATGGGTATCAGTGAAAGTGACAGCACAAACAAAAGAAGTGGCGTGCTCAGTCAAAAAATCTTTTAGAGTGTATTCGGTGACACCCTGAAAATCACAAAAGTAAGTAGAAGTCATCAGTGCCCACCAATAAGTATTTCAGACTGTTTCTCAATGCACAGCAGACAAAAGTAGGCTGTAGGCTGTAGGCTTTCTTCAGCAGTACTGTGTGCTTTAGGGCTGCAACTACCAATTATTTTCATCATCAATTAATCTGACAATTTTTTTTCACGATTAATCAATTAATCATTTATTCCATCATAAGTCAAAAAAGTGTGAAAAACGCTCATCTCAATTTCCCAGGGCCAATGTGATATTTTCAGATTGTGTCTTTCGTCCAAACAACAGCCCAAAACACAAAGACTCCTCATTTATTCCCGTGAGTGACACAGAAAAGCAGCAAATCCTCACATTTAAGAGGCTCTGCCAGGAATTCTCTGTACTTTTTTGCTTGAAAAATGACTAAAACGATTAACTGATTATTAAAGAAGTTGGCGATTCATTTTCTATCGATCGATTAATCGATTATTCGATTAATTGTTGCAGCTCTAGTGTAACTCTTGTCAAGCAGAAGCCAGAAACCTGATCACCAGCTTATACAGATCAACATGATAAAAATACAATTATATGTACATCATCAGCAGATTCCAATATTAGGGGGAAAAAAATGGTCTTAAGACCACTTTCTGTTTACAACACCATACAGACAACTATTTTTAGTACACAAACAGCAGCTATATGAATGTGTGTATGAAATCACTGAAAGTGACCCTTTAAAGTTTCAGTGCATCTGTTCTCCTTCCCTGCGATAATCTTTTCTGAGCATACATTTCGTTGAGAAGATAGAGCGACTTGTCCACTGATGTCCAAGTGGCCTGGGTCAAGATGCTAAACCCCAAACCGCTAACATCTGTGTGGGCATGTGTCTACATTAATGTTTATGGTGGCATGCTGCCGGGTAGAGTCTGCCACAGCAAAATTCACCCATGCATCCTCACACAAAGGCTGGCCCTATAACTATAACGGTAACACTTTATTATAAATGAGGAATTCAGTATTTATTAATGCTTAACTAATGCTTAATAGTGTGTACTCATTATAAAGTGTTACCGAACGCACTTAAGCTTCCCGTTAAAAAAAAAAGTGTTTCCCAGATTCGCTATTAGCCTAAGATGATCTTTCACCAAGAAGGAGATATAAGATTGGGCCAACCCTCTCTTAACAGTCTTCTTAGCGACCAAACACCCACAGATCCAGCTGCGTCAGGCAAATCAACATTACACTAAGCAAGGAGATATTAAAACTGCGCATCGTTCGTCCTCATTGTGTTTTCCTCTTTTTTATTTTCTTTTATGCACCCCACCCCCCCTTTAGTGTTTAAAATCAAGGAAAACTTAAAAATCTCTTCTCCATGTAAAACGGTTTCAAGTGTTTTATTTTACTTGATTTCCCTTGTATCAGAATTGAATTCCCTTATACTGCCCTGTAATTGTGTTTCGCTATTTGATGTAGTGTCCCCCACTTTACCTCTTGTTGTATGCTTTGTATGTAAAGCACTTCGCTGTAGTCCATTTATCAAATATGAAAAAAATATAAAGATAAATAAAGTGTATCATCATGATTGTCATTAATCATGATCATTCCACACCCATACCACATCTGCATGCACATATGAGATAATTTATCCCCATGAAATGCATGCACCCAAAAAATGCCTATCCTATCTTATTTCCCCATTATGTTTATTGGGATCACGGCATCGTGCGTATTTCTGGGATTTCATTTTACGTTGTCATTTTCTAATTTTCCTGCATTTTATCCGGATTATCTGGCATGATTTGCATCAGTTAGTTGATGTTTTCAGACATTTTGCCGCATACGTAATTGCACCTTTGTGTTGGGACCACTTCGGGCTGTGTGCGACTTATGCACTGATTATGTGGTGAGAGATATAAATGGCATTTCATATATGTGATGGGCAATGTAAGCAAGGCTATTTGCTTAGCACTTAACATACACAGGGCAAACTGATGGGACATATCCTACATAAAATAAATAAACAGAACAGCGCAGGGGAATGGGAGATGTGTGGATTCAGCACACAAATAGTATTATAATCTACCTTTGTGTTCATTTGCAGTATTACGTCGTTGATGGGATGATCATGACGCCACTTGTTACATGGCATTGATAGATTTTTTTTTCAGCACGGCGGTAGTGGACAGCCCCTGTTAAAAACTTCTTTGATGGGATCTTGAAGGGCATTAAGAACTTGTCTGGGAAACTCCCTTCTCC
>JAQFJB010000021.1:7843021-7856959 GCA_029874875.1 Naso minor
GTTTTGATTAGGCACTGAAAAACAAATACTGCCTGACACAGACCTTGTAAGGTGAAACACTGCACTGATAAAACTTTGGGAAGCGTGCACATTTCAGCATGCAGACAACCTTTTCTTTTCCTTTGTTGCTGCTTTTTGTCCTGCACCTGCACCCAGCTGGCTGGATTTGCATGCTACCAACCTTTATCATGTTCAGGGACTTGCAACAATTGGATAAAGTGCCAATCCACATAATGCAGACCTTAAAACAGAACTGGCAAAATTAGACTCGGGTAAACAGATTTTTTTTTAATGAGAGAAACTTGGTTCTCAATAGTTGACAAGTTGATGCTGGAAAACAGGAGTGTGACACACACATCATTACACACGAACGCACAGTGTGTCAAGATGCCTCCATTGTGTGTGGTCTTACTTAGAAAACAACAAGCACCAACGTGCAAGTAACTTCTCTGACCTTAAGTTTATTGTTTTCCTCTTATTATTTTCTCTTTTTTTCCCATCTAACATAAATTACAAGTAAACTTTTGACTGTTTTAGAAATATACATGAGTGGTTTATTCCTAAAATGAAGTGAGGTGTTAATGCATGGATGTATGTTTGTGTGTGTGTGTGTGTGTGTGTGTCCATCAGCTGCTGTTTGAAATCAACTGGATCAAAGTCCTTCGTCTTCCTGACCTGAAAGCAGATCCTTCAGTGATCTTTCAGACTTGTCTCTGCTTGAGGGCCGTATTTCATTTCACAGAGCAAATATGCATTTGAGAAATCTGGACTTTCTTTGCTAACTTCAAGCTCCACCTTCGTCTGTTCTCTAATGTATTCGGTATGAATGATCAAGTGTTAACGAACAAGATCTTCAGACTTGACAAAAACACATTGTTTAATTTCTTATTTTTACAAAAGCCCTTCTAGGGACGGGTGCCGCAAATTAGCTTTTGCTATAAACACTGTGATACTTGCATCAGACAGCTGTTGAGTTTGTCTGTGTATATTGTACCTGTCCCCTTCAAATAAATCATTAATAAATAATAAATAAAATGTGATTCAACCTGCAGCTCCCTTTCTGCCTCCAAACAGGGGTGCCTGCTTGGCTGTGCAGTGAAGACAGATATATTTGTGCGGGCTCAGAATAGGTCCCCGCTGACGGAAAAGCAGCCGTGTAAATGGCGATCTCCGTCCACGGCCTTAGATATAATGATCACCATGAGAAGCTCTTATTTCTGCTATTCATAGGCGGTCACCAAAGTCATCATGAGGGCAATGCTGCTACTATGGACATTTTTCATTAAGACCTGAGCAGCCTGTAAAAGGCTTCTAATGCAGACTGTTATCAGCAGGATCAATACCTCTCCAGCACTGACGGCAGCTCTGAGAACATAGCAGACACCCGGCGTCTCAGGTCCCTGTGGCCTACTTGCCCTTGCACTACCACTCCTTTCTTGTCCCAGCTTCAAACACTCTTCCACCCTCTCTAAACAGACCTTACACTTTCCCAACAATGTTACAGACTTCTCCCGGGCTCTCCTGGATGCAGCCGACCTGTATTTTTCACCCACACATGCCAGAGAGATGAATGACTCGGCCACCCTAATGACAGATAACGACAAGCCCAACCTCTTGTCTTTTTCCAGGTTGTGCACCTCACCTTGTTTTTACTGCCGTTGCCTCGCAAATTACAGTGGAGTCGTCTTCAGCCACGCACAGGTCCAGATGTTGCGCGGCAGCATCAACGACGCCTGACATTATATCACTGCCGCTCCACTGCTGCACTCTGAGCACTAATTGCAGCACAGGGAGTTGAAGTGGTTGTTTGCAAAGCCGCTCTCAAATGTGAGTTATCTGTAGGTACAAGTTAAACCCCTCCAAGTATGTGTCCTATGATGTTCAAGGCCCCAAGCATTGAGTTTAATTGTGTTTTACGCATTTCCAAAGAGCAACAAGTGAAATGAAAAAACAGGATAAGTCCATTAAGTTTACACTACAGACAGAAAACAACTTGATTATCCATCATTTGTTCAAGTAAAAGTCCAGAATAGAAGGTTGTGGCGGGGAGGGAAGAAAAACAGATCAGGAAAGCAGGGGGAGGAGGAGGAGGAGGAGGAGGTGGGATATGACAGCTCCTAAATCGAATTGCTCGTCGATGCTCTGGCGCTGTTTATGTTCCAGATTAATGGTGGCTGGGCCTCTGTGCCCGGGAGGGAAGGCAGGAGGTGGCAGAGGGGAGCTGGGAGGCTGTGTTTACTTCTACACGCCCCTCACTGGCAGAGGCTTGAGGGTCTGCTGAGGTTGAACAGTGAGCAGAAGGCATTGTAAACGCTGTGCTATTTCCAGTGGACAAGATAAAGGATGCCCGTGTCACTGTGCTCAGACGTGGGAGGCACGGGGTGCCGGGTAGAAGTAATTGCCTGCTATTATTGTGCCTCCAGGCTTATTGGTGGCATTTTAACCCTGTTGAGACAAGAATAGAGCCTTGCTCAATTTTTTTTTTTGCTCAGACTTCAGCATTAAACTTTAACTCCAAAGGTCGCACAGCTTTTCCATGCATAATGTACCGTATAATCTGCACCAGAGCTCATGTAAAGCTGACAGAGGAGAGACTTAATTGACAGTTTGGCGGAAAGCAAAACTGTTGTTAAATGGTGTCTTCACTTTATGACTTTGAGAGGCAGTAAAATGTACAAGATGCCTACTGACAAGGAAAATATTTTTACAGTGCAGGTGATACGACTGTGGAAGATTTAACTGTTAACCTGTCATTCAGCGAGGTTGTCGTGAACTGACTGCACGCGTAGCCATCATTCATTATTACATTTAGTTACTGCACTTTCATCCATACAGACATCCGTCCCTGCACAGTTCCTCCGTGTGAGACTTGTTTCATGCTTTCCGCATGGCTACAGATGTGCCCTGATGTTCCCATGATAACTCAGCTCCTGCAAACTGCAGCACTTCATCGTCCCTGTGAGAAAATTCAGAGATTCAGTATGCTTTATCAAGATGACAAACACAGAATGCAACCACACAGTCTTTTGGCTGCTTCTGCACCATCATATTCATTAGTGGATGAAGTAGAAACAAAGTGGCTTCCAAACTGAGCAGCATGGACCATCATGGAGTCCTCGAGGCACTCCAGCATGTCTGCATAGAAGGCAGAGGAAGAGCTTCATTTCACTATTTTCAGGCCTCATTAGAAAACCCATTATCTGGTTGTTGCAGATTAAAGTGGGCCCCAAAAATTTTATTTTTCGAAAACATGCAGCACACTCTACAGGTTAACCATTGATTGACGTTCAGAGTTCAGTCTTAACCTTGGAAACAATGGCTAAGCATAAAATCTCACCACATGGTTTCCATTTACTTTCCATTACCTGAAGATTTTCTGAGTTTTGTTCATTACAGGAGGACCTAGATAGGGTTCTTTTGATTTCTTGGAGCAGAACATGAAAAGTTCTGGTTGAGTATGGAGATGAAAGTGGGATAAAAAGCTGATTTGTTCATTTTAAAAAGCAATGCGGTGAGAAAAAAAAGAAGACCCCTACACTAAGGGAGAGACTAATATCCAATTTACTGGCCACATTGGAAATAATGAATAAATTCATTCACAGGACTGAATGAAAATTGTGAATCAATTGCCCAAATCATAATGCTGCAATGTTCTCTTGCCAAAATTTGCTAAAAGTGGCCTTCCTGAGTGACTGACTACTGTGATCTCTCCCTATAAGGAAAGAGCTTCTCATGAGGGCTTCTCATGAGGGCTTCTATAGGATGACAAAACTGTCAGTCACCTTTCTTCCTGGGGTGTCATGAAAGTAAAACCTTGATGCATCAGGTCATCAAACTCTAATCCCCGCGCTTAACTCTGAAGCCTGATTCCTGACCCCCTCCTCCACTCAAGGCTTTGTTTACATGTCTCTCTGGCACTAAAATGACAGACACCCCACCAAGCAGCAGTGTTGTGGGGGTAGAAACCCACAATAAAACCCTGACAGCCCACCACAGACAGAGCTGTCAAACACCCAGAGGGTGTCACCAAGCAGGACAGCTGACTCAGTCGAGGCAACAAAGCCGGAAAAATGGGACATGTAAATGTAATTTTCCCCTATTACATAAATGCTGTGATAAGAGCAGCGCAGCTTCACGCCACGGTCTAATTGCAATGAAATCATTTGATGTTCCGTCCGCGAATCGGAGCAAACAAATTAAAGCGTCCCCCTCGTGCAAAGCACCTCATCAAAAATTCATCCCACGTTTTGGCTCCGAGAAAAATGCTCTCGCCTTTCCTCCTGCTTCAGAGTAAACTGGGGATATTCATGCGTACACCTGTAAGACTGCCAGTCTCATTGGTTAACACACTGTACTCAAGTGAAAGGGATAAAGTAGATGTTGACTCCGACAACTTCTCAGTTTGGAAGGAATTTAAAAAATGTCCTCTCTGTTGTCGCAGTCACGATCACACCAATCACATGCTCTTTACAGCTCGAAATAATGACCAAGACAGAAAAGCTTCGTCGTCCGGACAATGAGAGGACTGTGGAAATAAACGTTTAAATGTCCTCATGCAGTCACACATCGTTCGTCTTCCAATACAACAATAAAACAGTCAGGGTCAAACACAGTGTGAGCTTTTTTTCTCTCTGAAAAACACATTCACCCACCCACTGATCTGATTTTAACTACAGGATTCAGGTACCTCACATTTTCTGTTTTGAAGAGACAAAGTTGTTGGTGAACTTCAAATGTATTCATCTATTTAAGCTCTTTAGGCTATCAGAGTCATGAAAGAGGCCCAAGGCCTCACATTATGTTAAGTTCTGTCAACTAAGTCCCTTTCACATGTAAAACAACGGGACAGGAGCTTCTAGTCTGGCCTGCAATAAAACAAGTCGAAGCACGTTCCCTCCTGAACCAGAGGGCAAAGATCATTGTCCCCCATGTTTCCACAGTTCCACTCGTTTGAAAGGAACAAATCCAGCAAGGAAAAAAATCACCCAAAGGGAACTCAAAAAGGGCAAACTGATGTTTTTGTAGTGCCTCTGAGGTTTTTAATCAAGTTCAAGCAGTGGATTTACAAATAGCCACAACATGTCTAAAACTCATTTCATACCTGTGAGAGAACACTGAAGGTCGCTGCTTTAAAAATCCGAAAAATCTGTCTCAGAAAAATGAAACTAATTTATCTGCAGATCACCAACAAATACAGTAAGAGCACTCATCCAATGTGAGAGTGCAAACTGGTTTTGGCGAAGCCATGTCGGTCGCCAGTTGCCAGATTGGATGTTTTTGGTGATTTGCAGGTCAAAATGTTTCTAGATGTCTTGGTTAAAATTGGGCCGCATTTGGTTGGAAAAAGACAAACAAAAAACATGAAAACCTGCTAGAGGCATTTTGAACACACACACAGTGCAAGACATGGTGCCCCTCTCTTGTATCACTCCGCTAAGCCCCTCCCAACAAACCCCACAAGTTCTAACACCGGCAGAAGGAGCAGTTACACTCCAAACCCTCGTGCCTCTTACGGTTCTCTCCAGGGAGCGAACGTCTCCCAGAGCCCGGTCCACAACTCGCACTTCGAGTGCTTCATGACAGCTTTGAGAGGCAAGAAACAGCAAAAGACCTGATTTCTCATTTTATTAGATTGGACTATGACACGTCCTCAAACATTACATTCAGAATTTGGGCACGCTCAGCTTCATGCCAGGAAATGTCAGCAGATGCTGTTGAATCAGGCAGAGGAGATGTGCATGCACATCTGCATTTGTACAGCAGCCAATGGTAACACCCTCTTTCTCATGGGCAAGATTTTCTAAAGCCTGAAAACAGAACTGGGAGTGGGTGCAGAAGTCTATTTATTTCTCAGAGCACTTGAATTACAATATTCATAAAGGATATTATGGAATTTTGCCCAATGCTGCCGAAAATATACAGGCTACCTCAGCTTAAAGGCTTCTGGTACATAGAGACGTGCATTAAATCAACTGCATTTCATTGTGAAGATGGTTCTGACAATATGAAATACAGTCAATAAAAACTGACATCAAAAATTCTGGCACCTTCCAAACCACTCTCTGCTCAGTTTTTACCTGAATGTCTCTAGACATGTTTCAGCTTACAAATCACCAAACCTATGCTGACTGGTTTGGATAGACAGCTTTAAACGAGAGTAACGTACCGTGTATCAACAACTACTGACCTGATATCTGTGAAAGTTGGCGCGGGTGTTCAAGGTCTCCAGAGGACGAGCCCTCACAGTTTTGCAGACCAACTTGAAATTCCATTTGTGAGATTGGAAACGTCAAAAATCCAGAGGCCAGCAATGAAGTCAACTTTACATTGACTTCATTGCTGGCCTTTTGACTTTTTTGGGCGCTATATTTTTTAAATTACCTTGAGAAAAAAAGTTTACATTGCTACCTTTAGTTCTAGTAACTCTGCAAGAGCACAAAACCATCATCACCAGCCTTGTTCCCCTTGTGAGGTTTTACATTATCATGCTGTGTCTGACTTCACACCCTACGTAATTCCTGCTGCATTTTTCTTTCTAGCCAACAATTTTCTTGAGGGTCCAGACTGTTCATGTAAAATCCAAACATGATACACTGTCCTCAAAAACAAGCCTCAAGCCTTCAAGTTCATCCCTTGTGAATAAATAAAGGTTTTGTTTTGAAATGTTAACAGCTGAACGACTTTGGATATGCAAAGGAGGGGTGGGAAACGCAAATCCACTTAATTTATGCAAGGATGTAAACAAAAGTTAGCTAGGATCCTGGAGAGATTACAGTAAAACTTTCTATGAAGCCTGTCTCTATAACGCATTATAAACACACTTAAAATGAATATAGGTGGTTATGGTTAGGGTTAGGATTAGGGTTAACCCTAACCTTGCTTATAACTGTGATTATACAGCATTACAGGCGCATTATAAGTATGTTCATCATGCATTATAGATGGATGCCTTGACAGAGATCAATTGCAACTTTGACAATCCAACAGTCTCTATATCTTTTCCTTCCTCTCAGTCAGGCAGGGAGCCAAGAGGTGTGCGGTAGAGTAATCACAGCATCCTGTGGGGTGGAACAGAGTGGGAACAGGCTTTGTTTTCTGCTGAGGCATTCAGGTAAGAAGGGGAAATGAAGTCATTGACAGGCCGAGTCTGGCTTCCAACATGGTAGCCCGAGGCAAACATCCATCTCCAACTGTCATCATCAGCTTTATCTTTTGGGCTATGATTTCAGCGAGCTCCTTTTAGGTAAAGGTTAACAGTGCAGGGTAATGAGCAGACGCACAAAGATAATATTACCACACTCCTAAAGCTCTCTCTAACAGACTAAGGCACAATTATGAGGCTCAGCTTTAAATCTCGAAGAATTCCAGACTTAGCCTTCTCCTGTCGTGGATTTGCAGACTTATGCCAATCACACGCGAAAGAGTGTGAGATGAGAAGTAAAGTATATCTGATGATCCACTCTGGTCCTCTGATTAGCTATTCACATCAGGAAGAGAAAGCATCATTGCCATATCAATGAGTGTCCATTTTTGCACTCAGTAGCACTAGTTTCAAGCATCCAGACACATTGATTTGAGTGATTTTAAAACATTTGAATTGCTGGTGGTCACTTCTAGGTGCTTTTTCACGGATTTACAGAAAAAATTTGAAAAGCTCCGACTTAGACGTTATGAATTATTTTTTAAAAATAATGTAAACACTAATAAGAGAGTGCTTAAAAATCTGAGTTAAATACAATGCAACAAAGATGAATCACAGGAGGCGAAACGCCAATTAGAAGCTGCTCTCAGATTTGGAGCAGGTGTTGTAATTATCTCTTTGATTATTTTTTTTTTTTTTGTTATAAAGACAGCAACAGTAACAGCGGTCTGTGTCTAGATAGCAAGAAAACGATTGTATGCGTCAAGAGGAAGAGTATAAACAACCACAACACCTACAGTATGTAAAATACAGAAAGAACATGACACGAATGAGCAACATTCCAAATATCAAGCAACCTCATTAGTGTTCAAATAATCAGTACATTAATCTATTAGTTACATTAAAAACAATTTGGCAAATCTTTTGGACTGTTTTCACCAAAACCACCAACCCTACTGCCATTCAAAAGCATCAGTGTTAGAAGTTTACTTAATAGCTTTAGCTTATTTTTGATCCGACTGAAACATCTTTAAACTCTCCCTCTTCAGAATATCAGCACTAGTGGTCTTCACGGGTCTAACCCCCCCGAAGATGATCGAACATCGGCCTAACGTTACTGATTGATTGTTTTCACTGCCTAAACCAACCAATCCAACCAGCGGAGGTGACAAGTACAAGCCAATCAGAGCAGAGTGGGGCGGGTCATGAATCTGGCACAGTCTGTTGTCTCAAATGGATACCTTTTAAACAGATGTGAAGAAAAAGTTAGAAGAAAATGAATACAGAGAGGTAAAACCTAGCGGCAACTCATCTGTCTGGGCCTGCTTCATGCAAATTTTAATAATTAATTTTTAAAAATTAATTATTTTAATTGTTTGTGGAAGTCGCTGCCGAATGCAGATAAATGACTATGAATTAGCAAGAACTTCAGTACAGTTGTGAAAATGAACGAGCTATACCCAAGCCAGTCGAAGCTATTTTCTTGAGTGACATTATGATGTTAAGCGTGACACGTTTCATGAGAGCAAGTGGACTTTTTTAAGCTGCAAAAACGAGTGGATTAACTTTTCCCTATCCGTGCTTTTACGAGAGAAAAGCATATTTACTTTGTTACTGGAGAAAACGTGGATGTTGGATTTCATCATTTTTTTGACAAGGATGATGGATTATAGTGTTATGGGATATGATGAGGCACACACAGGAGTCAGCAGGAGGAGAAAATACAACATTCACATTCAACGTTTTGTTTAGTTAGAAAATGACACCTTGTGACCATCAAATTAATGTTGGGTCGGGGCTGATAAGGCTCTGTTTTGAACGGGTCTGGTTCTGAGGATTTTCAATGATAACAGGGTCCAAACGGTTCGGGTCCATTAACTGTCTGTACATCCCCTGGTCGGGATGGAGCTTTCAGCTACTAAACATGTCTCGTACTGGTCGGTTCTTCACGTTCTTCACGTTTTCCGGATCTGCTAGGGTCGGGGGGCAGAATTTGGACCCGGTGAGGACCACTAATCAGCACATAGCAGCTTATTTGTCTTGACAGCTAAAGCTTAACAACAGTTGTTGTAGTCATGTTAAAAACTCAAAGCTAACAAAGACAGGACAAGTCGATCAACATTTAATCGAAACCACAATTGTTTCCAAGCCAAAGTGGTTTTGTTGCCTGAACCAACTTCTCTCTGTTCTCTTTCCTTTCAGTTATGGGATTACTGCCCTGTACAAACAGCTAACCTCTGTTTTCTGTTAATCGTGACCAGAGTTTTCCCTATTTTTAAGCAAGCAAGTTGTGGTTGCCTAAACTTAACCCTCTCTTAGGCTTAGGGGTTTGAGGTGGCAGACCAGAAACACCCTTAGGAGTAATTTCCTGCACTTACCGTCATAGGTTTTACTCTGAAAGGCAATGACACACCCTATTTTGCTGTTTAGGTGGGACAACCTGTTGTAGTTTTGATACTTGATCAGTAGCTTAAACCATTGTGATTATCTGCCATTTCCTAACTTGACATTTTTGGTATTTTAAAGATTAATAGATTAATCAATTACAGCCAAAACTGACATTGTGAAAACCCTCATACTCATACTTAAAGCTGCGGCGTCCTCACTACAGTCCTTCAACATGAGGAGCTTGTGTCATTCTGTCTACTCCCTGAACCTCTTTAACCCATCACTGCGCCTGCAGTCTCTTTGGCTTAGCTTCACCCGCTTCATCAATAATCAAGACTGACACGGACAGACAAAGAACAATGTGGTTGACCAAAGACTGACTTCATTGTGGGGAAAAATAAACTCCAGTGGGGAGAGGAGGAGGAAGGCAAAACAGAGCATGAAGCACTGAAGCAGAAAGCAGAGGATAGAGGAAGAGGAGGACAAAATACCGAGGAGGGTAGAGCCGCGTTCAGTGGACATGTGATTGATCCATCGGTGGCATTTTAAGCAACATGGAGACCTTCACGTGATCACAGAGCACTTTAAAATCAGCACTGGTTCTCAACCTGCATCTCAGGCCTCCCAAAGGGCCACAAAAAGAAAACTTCAGGACACCGGGGGTTGGGGGGCAATTGTGGAAATTGTAAAAGAGGCTTCAGACACAATTCCTGGCCTTTAATTACCCAGAGAAATTCTGCTAAATATTCTTAAGTCGCAGCAGATTCACAGCCTTGCTTGATGGCACTTCTGCAACAGCTGTTGGAGAAGCAAAGACCACAGTTCACTACAGCCACGTGCATTTTACTAATGCTCATAAGGGATAACATGCATGACCATGTCATTTACATTTTTAATCCTAATTAGATTAATAAATATATATTAAAAATATTTTCTTGTGCACTTGCAGCCTCAGTTTGAGGCTTTTGTCTCAGAATTTCTTCCAAAAAGCAAAAAAAGCAATTAAGATTCACACTTTGTAAGTCAAAATTGAAAGCATAAATGCTTCAATTTCTACAAGTGCCTTTAATTTTTACAAGTGCACTGTAAGAACTTCAAAGTCTTCAAGTGAACATTGAGGGTTCCTGTCAGGTTTGTTGGAGTGACGTTAATGTAGCTCACAGTTATTCTGGACTTATTTTACAGAGGATCTGCAGTACTGATGAGAACATCTTGTCCTCCAGCTGACAAAGAAATCTGACATTAACTTTCTGCATTCATTCATTTGTGAGGTTAAAATTTTGAACATCTTTTAATCCTCTCATGGTGCTTCTTAACAGATACACAAGTGACTGTGTGTGTGGCCTCACAGAATGTTGAAGCTTTTATAATGAAATAACTATAACTCAAGAGAATCAGTGAATATCTCCAAAATATGGAGATATCCCTTGTGTGCTCTCATTCTTCATTAAATTCCTTCAGTCCTTTTTTTTTTTTTTGTACAAAGGATGAATTTTTTAAGCAGTTGCCTCTGAAGACGTTCTCCTACCTCCTTCTGCATTCAGGACAGAAAACAGGAGTGAAACCCAGGGCTAAGACTAAAACAACGAGCCTTGTGGATAGCAGGTTTGTGATCCGCAGCGTGTGCGAACACGGCCGTCTGAGCCGACGGGGACAAAGACTTGGCTCAGTTTAATGCTTCTCTGTATAAACACTTGTTGCTCCAAGAGCCTGCAGGCACAGACAGACGGAAAAGTAGAGCAAGAAAAACAAACCAGGGCTCGGGGGCTGCATGCTGGTATTTACAGATAAGAGGCAAACTGGCTTGAATGGCGAGCCAGGAATCAAACACTCTGAATGGAGTGAGAGACAAAAGGCCGACGACCTCCCAGACCTTCGGCGATGAAACTGTCAAAGCCGCCACCGGATGGCCTGCAGGGTCGGGGGTCAGAGATGGGGAGGGTGATGAGAAAGGGGAGCAGCTAGCTTGTTTGTATGCCCATTAGCCCAGCAACTGGGTGTTTGCCAAAGGTTGGTGCGCTTCACTTCAGTCCTCCACAGCCCTGCGTGTCTGCAGAGAGCCGGGGAAAAAAAAGGCTTAGTTCCAGTCGAGGGAGCATAGCGAGCACTCATTTAGTCCCGGCCACACTGCTGAGGCGTGGGACAGTTGTGTCAGAAAGAGGGCCCCCTGAGGGGCCGTGACATGAAGGATGGAAAAAATAATTTCCAATACTCTGATTAATGCTTTTAATCACATACAGCCTACTTGCTCTTCATAAAGCCATCGCCTTTCTTCTCCCCTTTGTCTCAGCTTTTTTTCTTTGTATACATACAGTAGATATTTCCTTCTTATCTTTCCCCTGAGGCAACATTGGCACTGTCTCTATAAAATCCTCAATCATTTCAATGTGACTACTGCATTGGCACAGCAGGGATCCAAACACAGAAGACTCCTGTCACACAACAGAACCTGACAAAACTTACTGACTAAACGAACGCAAGTCAGCAGCATCCAGCAACCACGGCCCATCAGTAAATGTAAGTTTACATATTTCTGGTGGATTACTCTGCAACAGTAACTCTAGCATTCATATTACAATTTGACTGACTGTTAAAGTTGGTGTAAAAGCCTGTCTTAGAGCATTATAAATCAGTGAGATTACAAATTTAAAGATTTTTTTTTTTAAATTCAGTGCTATTGTCGAAGGCCTGACTGCTACATCACGTCACATCAAGTCATGTCACATTGCAGTAGGAGGGTCTTAAACTATAACTACATGCTGCTTTCAGCAGTCCTTGCATATTGGCTTTTAACTGAGGTAAATATGAGGGAGTTCATCAACCTCGAAATCAAATTTGAATTGGCATTTTATTCTGAAAGGAGCACGTGTTGCTTTTGTGTGCACGGAAGGCCAAAATGAACAGAAAAGGTTGTTTTAATGATCTTTATCTGCACAGAAGTGTCATTTCCAAGCGCAGATCAAAACCTTTTCACGGTAAGCCATTTTGTTTTAAGATTTTAGGAGCTGTAACGCGTCGCACCTTCCTGAAGAAGCCTTAAGGTGTCATGGATGCAATCTAAACCAACTTCAGTGATGGACTTGAAAACAAAACAACACAATTCCTATACTGCACTTTGAGTTTCTCCCTGGAGCAAAACAAATGGGAAACTGCTGCTTTGGCCCAAAAGTATGAAGAGATTCAAGATGCGAGATGCAGTTTAGCTTTAAAAGCATTTTGAAAAGAGCAGCCAGTGTAGGCACTTCACAGCCACGGGTCACTTAATAATTCAGATGTGGTAGAGTCACGAATGGCAAGTCCTCAACTGATCTATTTCTGTGTGTCCTGGGCCACAGTGCTTCTGAAAGGCCCCTATTCTCCTGACAGCAGTGCGACCGGCGCTCACTTCATTATGTACAGAACTTCACACATCACAGTCACTGGGAAAACCTCTCAAAGGATAAACAGGCAGGAACAGGGTGTGCTGGGTCTACAGCAGGACTTCATTTGGAGGAGTCAAAATTCGGAATCTAACAAATAAAAGTACTCAATAAGTCTGGATGGGTCTGCTGCTCCAAACAAGAAGTTATCCTTGAACTGACTTAAACAACAGCAGCAGATGAACATGCAACACAGGGCGCCCAAGACTGAAACTTAAAAGTTGTTTTTTGATGTTGTGTTGATGCAGAGCACCAAACGCAAACAACTGAGTGAAAAGTTCAAATGGCATGAAAACTGAGGAGAAGAATCTGAAGCTCTGACAGATTTTGTAAATGAGTCTAGATCAGCAGCTCCCACTCCGATTGCTAACTCAACTTTTTCACTGATTCACTGACTAGTGGAGATATAATTTTTTAAAAAACGAAAAAAAACAATATGACACAAAATAAGACAACTAGTACCATAATAGCTTTGGGTTTTTTGCACTGGTTCCTATTAAATGAACAATATGTCATTTCTGTTGCTAAAGGTCTGTCATTTAAAACAATAAATAAAGTTTAATGACACTGTGAAGTAGCTTTTTATCATGAGATCTGTCTGACAGCTTCATTACACAGCCGGCAACACTGATGAAAATCTATCTGAGTGACTCAGGCAGAAACGTTCGTAGACAAGGTAATGACTTCAGTTTTATTAAGGCGAAAAAATGAAACCTACCCTTACCTTGAATAAAATTTGGGATTTTTCTAAGTTTGAATATTGTTGGAAACATTTGGGATAATGTAGTTACAAATCTCCACAAAACATATCACAAGGGTATAGTAGTTTTTGACATTTTAGTGGGGAAATGTTACATATTGTGCACTAAAGTGCTGTCTAATGCACAGCCAGTGGACCTGTGCAGGACAAACGAAATCATGCAAAAATAAAAGACACTGTAGTGGTGTCAACATTAGGCATCTTAACAATATTTCTTTTGCAAAATATAA
>JAQFJB010000021.1:7987706-8004507 GCA_029874875.1 Naso minor
TTGGTGTAATGACTTTGCCAAGTTGTTAATGAAGAAATCAATAAAGGTTCTTTATTCTGTTTTAGTGAAGTAAAATGCATCACGGAGTCAATAAAGCAAACCCTTTCTTAAAGGTCCGATAGACAACTTCAAACCAAGAGAGAATCTTGATCACCAAAGACACAGAGATATCATGTGATACCAACGTCGTTATATTATTGGCTCATTTTTGGGGGGAAAGCAATACTTTAATTATGCACGTATCTGGAAACTCTGTGGATTTAAAAAAAAAATATTTGTCCACATATAACCAATATGTATATATTACCAATATATCCTTTAAGGTGGAGTTTTGGTTTAGTCTTCTTAATTTGTGAAGACAAAATGACTAAGGTGGTTACTATTAAAGTTACAAATGGGCTTGTCTCCCACAGCACTTACTCCAGGGTCGACCCCTGAATGCCAACATACGGGTCTTATTTTATATTATTTAGAAACACCCCAGAGATGGGGACTCAAGTCTACAACTTGGACTTCAGTTGCACTTAAGTCGCCCAACACAAAGACTCGAGACTTGACTCAGACTCGTGCTTTGCGTCTCGTCGTGAATAATCTTTGTTTTAGCTGTGGTGAGGCGAGCTGCCCGTCATTCTCTCTCCTCCTCTCTCTTCTGGGGCTCTCTCCCATTTTGCGAGTATGCGTATACAGAGTGCGCGTATGCTGCAGCGAGAACACAGCTCGAAACATGGCGAGCGCGCCGGCAGCTGCTGTGCAGTTTGTAATCACTTTCTGATATAAAAGACTTAATGCAAGGCCCCCCAAAAATGCAACTTGGAATACAGATAAAGGACGGCGGATCGACAACATCTAATTTCATCCAGCACTTGAAAACACACCCGAATAGGCTGGTCACTACTTGCTTAATATTGTAGCAGTGTGTTCATCTCATACTGAAATGTGATAAGCCTGTTTAATGTGATCATGTACCAAAACATGGATTAACGCAGATACTGTTAAACACTCCGAATTCCTTTAATATAATTATGCAGCATTCTAAGCACACAGCAAATGACAGAAAGCTCATTACAGCCATAAAAGACTTGAGACTTGACTTGGACTTGCAAAAAAAGGACTTGTGAACATCTCTGCCACACACACACACACACACACACACACACACACACACACACCTGTCTACTTCATCGCGAGTCACTATGTCTTTTTTCTTCAAGGCTTTGATGGCGTACAGTTTTCCAGTCTTCTTAAACTCTGCCAGCAGGACCTAGAAAGAAACCAACAAACTAAGGATGAAAACGAGACGTTTTCAACAAACACGATGAGCTCAACTGAAAACTGTTACCTTCCCAAAGTGTCCTCTGCCCAGAACTGAGATATATTTGTAATCGTCCATCTGCATCCTTGTGAAATCACACAAATACAAAGTAAGATCCACATTAATAAATAACATATATTAGATAAGTGTGTGTGAGTGTGTGTGTGTGTGTGTACTTTAGAGCAGATACAGACTCATCTTCACTTCCTTCTTTGTTGTTTATGGATGACTGCAAAAAGAGACAAAGTTCGGAACATTTTACTTTTTAATCACAACTCTAACTCACAGCAAATAACTCACATCACAACTGCAATATGTCTGTCTGGGTTTAAAATGGGAAACACATCTTATACAGAACAATGAAACATACAGAAAATACAATGTCTTTAGCAAAGCTAGTTGATACAAGAGAAAGAGAAAGAGAAAATACCCCAAAATTTAAAATGTAATGACATGTCCTTTGTGATAGCTTTACTGAAATTCCTTTACCACTTTTTCTTGTGTTGCAGGCACGGATGATGTTTTATTAGCTGTAGTGATGATGGTGGAGTTGTTGTTTCCCCGGTCGAGGCTGGTGGGGGACGGCTGATCCTCAGTTATACTGAGTCTGATTTCTGGAGCTTCACTGCAGATAAACAAAAAAGACAAAACAACAAAAAAAGGAGTAGTTATTCCATTTCGATCCCAACAATGTGGCCTTCAAATTTCTTTCAAGAGCATCAACCCAGTTTTGGTCTGAAGGTCTGATATCAGTAATCTTTCACTTGGCTGCTAAACAGTCCCGCTGTGTCATAAAATAAAACCTCAAAGCCAAACAATAAAGAAACATACTGTTGCAGAGGTAACTGCAATGCATTCTGGGTATTAGTACAGCAACTCCGCTGCATTTGTCTGGCAGCTTCAGTTACTATTACTTTTCAGTGTCAGTTTTCAGTTTTCTGACAGGGAACATTTTACTGCACCAGGTACTTTTAAATTTGATACTCTAAGTCAATTTTCCTCCATGTGAATGAGGTTTTGAATGCAGGACTACTTGCATTTGATTATTTCAACAGTTTAGTTAAAGCTGCTGTCGGTAACTTTGGGAAAACGTCGATTTTTGTGTTCTATTAGGAAAAATGTCATAATACCCATAGATAGCTATTGGTAAGTGGTGTGCTCTGAGGGTATCATGAGATCTCTGTGTTTTCCCATCATGCCTCTGTATTAAGGATCGGTAAAAATCATATCGCTCCCGTTCTATTTGCCTAATCAGCGACGCTCTCTGAACTCCGTCCTGACTGGTTAGTTTATGCTGGGCCTCTTAGCGACAGGTGACATCGATACAAGCTGATTAGCTGTTCGTGCCTTCACGCTCTCACTCACCACAGAGTGTCTGCAGGCGACACCATCAGTCGACTCAAACTATTTCCCTGCAACCATTTTGTCTCAGTTCAAACTGGACTTAAAAGAGAGAGTGACAACGAACAAAATAAAACGGGGAGGGGAGGCTGCGGCACAGTTGCTTCCCAATGAGTCATGCTACAGCTAACATTAGCATGTTAGCTCATTAGCAAAAGTTACCAACTGAAGCTTTAAAGGGAAAACCCACCACTTTTAATGGGGATGTCCAATCCATGTTAATGGTAATTATATTCAATTGATGCAATAAATTCCTCAGTTTGTACTATACTGACAGAGAGTTTTCCTGCTTACACAGCTGTTCTTGCAGTGCCTACATGTACCAGAATGCATTGCATCACAAAACACAGTACTTGCTGGGTCTCCAAAGTTGTTATCCGTCACATCAGAACATTTCTTTTATTTAATATTGTGTCGTTTTCAATATCGAGGGTTTTTTTTGGTCCACCAGAGCTGGAAAATCCTCTCAAAACAAACATGGCACAGGCTCGCCTGGAGCGTGAGAGGAAAAGCAAGTGGCAAACAGTTTGTAGTTCTTCCTGGAACCAGTGATGTCACTGGTTTCAGGTAGAACAAGAGATTATGAAGCTGTGTCCCGGATACACAGAGAACACTGAAAAGAAATGGTTGAATTTTATATTATATCCCTACTTCGGATAAATAAGAGATAAGGTTGAAAATCGGCAGAGTTGCCCCGTAAATAATTAGAGTACAAACGGTGAAAGATGATACAGTCTCACACTGTGTCAGGTTACATAATAATGCTTGGATCATTTCTGACTTTGGCAGTGGAGTGGAGGTTTGAGGCTCCTTCTCAGTTGGACGTGAAGTGTTGTTGGTCATGAGGTCGGGGGTTGTAGAGAGAGACGAGCTGAACGTGGTGAAGGAGCTGTAGCGAGGGAGGATGCTCATCATCAGATGACCCCATGTGGAAAAATTCATGTTCATCTGGGCTGCTCTGAGAAAGTTCTTCCCTGAGGAAGAAAAAAATAATATGTAGAAAAATCAGCCAATGAAAGAAAAGTACAGAAAGTGAGCGGTGTAAATTCAGATATGCTCTATGGCTCCAAGGGACATCGTGGAAACAGAGGCAACAGAAGAGATCTGAATCTGCAGCTAGGTTGTTGTCTGTACCTCTTTCTTTAGTGAAGATACATCGCTGACGTCTCAGTTTCGGCTGCCGCTCAACAACAGTGTCGATGAATCGAAACTGTAAAATCCAGAACAGACAGATTTATCTGGACTTCACTTGTTTTCATGCCTTCATTATGAGTTCCCAAACATTATATATGAACATTCTAATTTGTTAAATGGCGAAACTGATACCATGTGTATATTAAAACAATATGAACACTATAAATATTAAAGAATAATTAACAAAGGAAGAAGTAGTAATATTTGAAAAGCACATTAAGATAAGCAGAAACCTTTTTTTTCATATTTGGCCAGTATTATTTATCATGAATGGTTTCTGGTCAGTATGACAACAAATGACCCACATTTTCCATACTCTGAGAAATCCTCAGTCAGGAGAACAGAGTCATTCCATCATTTCACTATCACTGTTACTCCTCGACAGAAACAAGACCATCACAAAAAGTCTAAGTATGTATCATGGGACCTTTGCCGGCAAACAGCAGGCAGGCCTGTGTGTGCACCTTGGCGTGCAGGACGCCCTGTGGCTCCAGTCTGAACTCCTGGTTGTGGTTTGGTTTGTCCATTATCTCCTCCAGTCGCAGGAACTTGACTGCACACATCGCCCTCTGGTCCCGCCAGAAGACTCCGACCTCCAGCTCCCGAGACTATCAGCAGTTTGAAGCAGACACAACAAGCACACAGTCAATAAAAACAAACAGGAGTACACATTCTGGTTTTACCCAAAACAGAATCTGACCGAGGGTCTCACTGGAGGGGACGATTAATTAATACGAATCTTAAGTGTTTTATATTCCAAAAAAAAAAAAAAAAAGAATTAAGAAGATTAAAAAGTAGTAATTTTGATGATTCTAGTTCTTCTGTCTTTTTTAAGGTGCACTACATTTTTATTTTTTAAAGAAAATATTTGCCCGTGTCCCCCTAGGGACTCTGTACTTTTTGACATTTAAATTCCAGTAATATTTCTAACTGGAAAAACTTACTGCTACTAAAATGTTTTTCCTTAATCCAAGGGAAAAGTTAAAGCAGGATCTAAAACTTAACTGTCAAATCTTAAAGATTTCAGTTTGAATAGAGTGAAGCCGAATGCTTGTACTTCTGTTTCAATTCTTGAAACAAAAACAAAAAACTCTTGAAAAACTGTAACTACATCACTGAAGATGCTTTTAGCTGTCCCCCTCCTGGACATTTTCTGTGTGACAAATAAGTGTGAGAAGAATATAAAGGAAAGCATTAGAGAGACACCTGCTGGTCACAGACAGAACTACAATAGTAACGAACCATCACAGTATACAATATGGCTGCTATCAACACCTGTTTTGAGGAGCACAACTGGCTGCACAACCATGTATATGTCTATGTGTACAACAGCCAGTGAAACACACAACAGGTCTCAGTATTGAACGTAGAGTAGGTTTATGTACAGTGATGGAAAAACTATTCAGATGCTTTTCTTAAGTAAAACTAAATAATATTTGATTATGAATTCTACTACTACTACACTTCGGTAAAAAATACCAGCAAAATGAACGCAAGTATCAAAGGTAAGAGGTTAAGAGTATTAGAATGTTCTTTTTAGAGGGGAATATTCCATTATGTACTGCAAGTAAATATGATTTTAAATATTAACTGTTTTTCTAAGGTCACTCTTTTTTGCTGCAGCAGTCGTAGTATGGAGCAAAAGTTGAGTGGACACGCACATCCAAACCAAAGAGGGCAGGAGCTGGGTCGACTGTAGCGTTGACACATAGAAAAGTCTTTGTGTCTGATGAAGAGCAAGTGTCCTCGAAGCATCACGTTGGCCCTGCAGTGTGCGAGCGGTTTTTTTTCTTTGCAGCAGTCATAGTAGAAAATAATAAAGCTGAGCAACTAAATAAATAAATAAATACCGAATAAATTCATCTGTAAAGCAACTAGTATATATAGGTAACAGTAAATGTTGTGGAGAAAACAAACAGAATTTCCCTCTCAATCTAGTGGAGTATTAAGAGGCGGTAACCAAAAATATTAAAGTTCAACTACCAAAATGACTCAGTACTTACAGTAAGTAAACTCATTTGCTATTTCCATCATCAAAGAAGCTCCTAAAACCCTATTTTTTCAAACATTTTTGGCTTTTTTTTGAGCCACTTTTACTTTCTCAGAGCAATCTTCCTCGTAAAAGTAACTCCTAACTTATTTCCTGTGCACTGTTGCCCTGCACGGTGCCCTTGTACAGTCTGCAGAGGTCTTGTGGTTGCTTATTCGTGTCAGCAAAAACAATGTCACTACATCCTGAACTACAGGCTGCTGATGCTGTTTGCATCAGCACCAATGTCACAGAGGCCAAGTCCTGTACATTCATCATGCGAGAACACATCGTCGTTGATCTTCAGTATTTCAGTGGCACCGTGAGTCTGTAATTCAACTGAAACAGGACGATCATGAGAGATGACTGCTCGGATGTGGGCGGTGCAGATCAGAATTAACATGAAAGATGACTCATGGGTACTGGAAGCTGGCCTCCAGTATACGGGGGCTTAAATTATCTGCTCAATTTGTTGTGGAGCTCTTATGTTAGTTTCTCTAACACTGTCCTCGGAACAAACTTGCAACTGTAAGTAACATTATCAATATTAGCGACTGCAATTTTTGGCATTTCTTGTTAATTAGCAAACAAGGTAAAAAAAGATTTTTTTTCAACCAATATGTTAGATTTTTTCATGTGACCTACTACACTCATCTGCCTGTGATTTACTTGTAATAACTTGTTAACTTGTGGACCCCAGGAAGAGTGGCTGTTGCCTGGGGAAATGGCTAAATAAATTAAACTTAACAAACCCAGTTCATAACAGGCTTCATGACAGCGGCAATCCAGGATCCCCAGTTAATCCAGAGAGAGCCTCATTAAGCTGCATTTGGTTTGTGACGTGAGCCAATGAAGCTTTTATCCTGTTTTTTCATTTTTCATTGTGGCCACAAACCAAACTGGGATCATTCTTAATGGAGCATACCAGTCTGTTTTTGACTTCTCACCATTAGGAAAGATTGCCCCAGTTTTCTACAAATGTTGTTGCGACAATTTGGCCATGAGTTAACTTTAGGAGATCTCAGGCTGCATTTTTAAACCCCATTCACTGCCATTCATGTTGAAACGGGGTGTCGAAACACTATAGGACATGCTAAAGTTGCTAGGTATAGGTATTAATTCAACCTTCTTAAGAAAAGGGTGCAACTCTGAAAATCCAATAAACATAATTTAAAAATAATAAAGAGAAGGGTATCTGCATTTTTTTGGTCAAACATCGCTGAGCAAGAGAGAGGGTGCTGGTAGCCATTGAGACAAAAGTTACTACGCCTGGGAAAATAGTTCCTTACAAGTGCTGCCTTCCTTGCTCAAATATTAGCATGAAGACGTTCTTTTTAACTAATGTCACACATTTTCAGGCACTTCCTGTGACATTTACCGAATATGGACAAAATGTAACACAGCATATCTCAAAGATAAAGCTATTTTGGGAAAAATGTGCGGGGTTAACGTAAAACATGTGGCCGATGTTGACAAAGGACAGTGACATGTAGTAACACTGGTACGGTCTTTAAAATGCTGAGCTCATTTTTATGACACAGCGTTTAAAATATCAAAATCAAAGATGTGCTGGCACTGGATGTCTGAGGCGTGAAATCAGCGAGGTGAATATCCAGGTTTCTCTGTGTTTCCTGTAAATGTCGCATGTTCAGTCAAAACCGGGGAAAGAAGATATCAGGAGATACTGTTGTTCTAAACCTCCTAACTGACTGATACTGCGTGTGTGTGACTGGGCTCACCCGCTCCAGCTGGATGCAGAACGTCTGATCCCAGCTAAGCCTGCCGATGGCTGCCCAGTGTGTCCGGCCGACCACTCTGCTGTCCAGCCTGAGCACCGCGCCGATCTCCACTGAGGGACGGTAAATAACACTTAAACAAAACCAAAAATTCACTGGCTCTATCCTAAAAATTGTCTGGATCTATCCTACCAAATCTCAGCTCAATTACTCCTTTCTAGTTATCACAACTATCAACCTAGCACATTGAACCAATGAGTTAAAGTTAAATCTGAGAAACCATACTGGGATTAATTTAATGACTGCAGTACGTGCACATTAGTCTTGTTTTCCATAGTTTTTCATTTCAACTGTGAAAAATACAGTTAAAAAAAAATGAGAACAAGATTTAATAATTAAGTGCTATGGTTTGTGGACAGCTAAGTTAGATCAACTTGGGTTTTTTCACAACAGGATGGTAAACCCACATTTCTGACATTTCATGTAATCCAAGCTAGCAACAGCAACTTCTGCTGACTTCCACATCCAGCAGACAAACGGCAAAGACGTTTTTATGTTCACCTGAGGAATTTAAAACGGTATTTCATCACAAAACTAGTTTTTGTGAATTAATTACTCACCCTTAGATGTCTTGAATTGATTTATGTATTTTTTCCCTCCGGCATTCATCCATGGTAAACAGATTTTTTTCAAAAATGCGAACCACTCACTTTAGCTGCTTCTGCTGGCAGTCTATGGGGATACAATTTCAAAACATCAAAACCACCTAAAAACGTCCATCCAAAAATCTCAACAGCTTTTATGTGGTATAATCCAAGTCTTCTTTATTGTGTTGTATCCTCATACATTTCCAAAACTCTGTTATTTAGGCCAAATAGCTACTAAATCCAACACATCCAGTATCAAATGTACACGCTTGGCCGGGAGCAGGACCGGGAGCCTTGTACCGGATGTGTTGGATTTAGCAGCTTTTTTGCGGAGATAACAGTTTTGAAAGCATTGAGCCTACGACATGATAAAGAAGATTTTTGAGATTTTGGGATGGACATTTTGAGATGGTTTTGATGTTTTGAAACTGTATCTCCATAGACTGCCAGCAAAAGCAGCTAAGCAAGTGGCTCGCATTTTTGAAAAAAAAAATAGTTTACCGTGGAGGAATGCTGGAGAGAGAAAAAAAAAAAAATCAATTCATGACATCTAAGGGTGAGTAACCGATACACAAAAAATTGTTTTGTAGTGAAATATCACTTTAAGGCCAATATTCACTCTTCATCATCTCCTGAGAGAAATGTCTGATTCTTTAGTTGCTAGATGTTCCACTTTCTTCAGCAGCTCGTCTCTAACTGTGTCTGATGTTTGGTGCTTGGCAGGCAATGGACTGTAGGTTTATCAGAGCTTGTCAGCTGTGAACAGCTGCTGCTGTTGGTAACAATGCTGATGAAAGCAAAGAGCCCTGTGGAAAATGTGCATAAAATGAAAACAAGGAGCTAAAAGAGGCTAAATATGTCATATTTTGTGAATTCTGGAAACAGGAGGAGGAGGAGGGCATACATGCAAATAATCATACATGCCAGGCAAGCAGGCAGGGTGGAGAAAAATTTACTGAAGGCAATGGTCAGAAACAGGCTTACAAGTTACAGAATGGCGGTACAAAAGTTAGAGGATAACAAGAGGATGCTACCAGCGATCAGGTCAAGAACAGACAAGCAGTCAAAATGTATGAAAGCAGGAGCAGGTGTACTTTAAATTTATGCACAACTTGCAAGTGTGTGGGGATGAGGGGCAGGTGTGCTGGCAGATTGAGGAAAAGCAGCAGAATAGACCCATGAAGTAGTGATGAACCAGAGAAATGTCACATGAACAGATACAGCTGTGACACAAAACTCTGCACAAGTGCAGAATTGATGAGAATTTTCAGTGGGACTGCTGTCACGACGACGACGTTTTACACTGAATGTGCCATTTCCGTCATTGTTCATATAAAAATATTGATCAGAGGAGCTTCAATAAATTCATTGGTGTAAAAAACAAAAACAAATCCTGGAGTCCTTGATGGGGTCAGAGTGAAAAGATCATGACCTGTCTTATAAACAATTGTTCTTATCCAGCTGTGTTCAGCTATTAATGAAACAAGAGTGCATTAAGAATAATTTTTGGTGTTGTTGTAATCCAGTTTGCACTGTAATGTTTTCTGCTATAATGGGGTCAGCAGGGGCTACATTTTCTTACTCAGCGGGTGTTTGAATATTAGGTTGTATGACCCTGAAAGAACAGAACATTTTATTGGTGTAGTTTTATGCATAAAAACGCTTTAATCTTAGTTAAAACTCAAATTGGGTACATTTTTAAAACTTGGTCAAAGAATTCTAATTTTTTCTTATCACTTGGCTTTTTTAAATTATTATTCTTACTTTTTTTTTTTACAAACAATGTAATCCAGTATTTCTATCAGAAACCATTACATTGTTCTCATCAAAGTAACTGCTGAGTTTCCAGAACAAAGTGACATTACTGCCAAAGTTTCACTGACTGCTCAAGTTTCTTGCTCTGTCAGACTGTATTGTACTAAACAGAGTATTATTGTGTCACCTTATATAGCATGCAGTTTGATTTCCAAGGAACTTTACCATCAACAGGCACTGAGCAAAATGCCTCTGGATACAGTTTACTTAAACCGGTGGTTCTTGGTCTCATTTCAGGCAGGAAATAATGGTTGCCTGGCTACACAAACATAGGACTAAAGGTCAGGCAATTACATGCCAAATGTTATGGACATTTGTGTTAGCACATACAGCTCAGCAGGTAGATGCTTGCCAAATTTAACGTTAGTAGTGAAAATGTAAAAGTTATGCTTGAAGTCTGAGGATTTGTGTAATTTATAATATTTACATATTTGGCTTTAATTGGTTAGTGCTTTTGCTTTTTCTTCAGTTGTTTTTTTCCTGCTGAACTTCTGTATAATTTCCCACAAATACATTGTCAAAATTATGTTGCATTGAATTGAAATTGAAAAGTTGTTGACCACAAAGATCAACTTTTCACACTTTCGTTTAATGTGCATTTACATTTGGTGTGTTGTATGCACTTACAGTAATTGAATTAGGTTGAATTGTGATGTGGTTTGGGGATAAAGGAAACATGATTTTCCTCAGCTGTTGCTGCTCCTTGTTGTCCTATGACATCCTGCAATCACGACAGTGTGTTAGGGCCATGCAGGTTAAAAAAAAAAGAGAGGAGTTAGAAAGGGGGGCTAAATTTCCCAGTTTTCACTCAGAATTTTCAAATTTAAACACACACACACTGTCATCTTATGTTTTCCTACAATGGGCCTTGATACACCATCATATGCAATACTGAAAACTTATACAGCGACTAAAAATTAACATTTTTTGTAAATACATTTTTGATGAACATACACATACATGCAGTACATTTGGTTTCCTGTACCTGCTTTAAAATAAAAGCCATTTTATCTGTCTCCGGTTAAATGTTTAATGTAAAGCAACAGCAATAGGAAATGATGGGTTAGCATGTAGTTAATTTAACAGTTCTGGTAAGGCTGCAGAGGAGTGGACTTTGACGCTAATATCAGTGAGTTCAAATTGCAAGAAAAACTATTAATAGAATTAGTGAATCCCAATACTGGCATGCCAGTGATGTTAAACAGCACCTTAACTTTAGGCTGGTATGAACCTCACTCCATTTCCTGTAGGCCTATTGGTGCTGTCTTCAAACGTAAGTTCTCTTGCAGCATCAGTGTAAATGTTAATACATATCAGATTGTCCTAGTTTTAACTTTGCCCTCTGTGCAGGTTTCCATTGTTTCTGCAGATGAAAGAAAATGTCGGTGTAAGATATAAAAACAAAGGGAAAAGCTGGAGCAGGATAGAGTAGTGACTGTTGTAAAATTCCTGGAGGCGGATCTGCAGTCCCACTCAGTTGCATACTTCAACATTACTTATATGTTCTGTAGCTCATGTCATGGATGTGCGTTTAATAGCGGAACAGATTTTACCCTTAAACTTTAAAATTTACTTGGAGATCCTTACATTTAGAAGACAAACTTGAGCCAACTCTACTGAAGCAACATTATGTTCATACTGAGTGAAATATTTAATATGGCATGTTCCCTTTTTTGAATCATTCAACAAATCAGAATCATGCTGCTGAAGGTCATGTTTTATACACATTTACCCCAAATTCCAGCTGAGTCAAGATTTTAAGCTATAGTTCTGTAAATAACACTAGGTTGTGTCACATGAGTTTCTCGAGATAGCCAAATATTTAAGAGATTCACTCATAAATAGAAAGAAAATTCAGGGAACATGAGAAACGCTTAAAGGCATGAGTGATGATTGAAGGCTGAAAATGTAGAAACTGTCAATGGTCCTCCCTGGTGAAAGGCCACATTTTACTTTTTAATGAAAGCTGCCGACTGAGCCCACATGAAGGGGTAGCCTCTGGTAAAAAGAAAGATTACAGCAGCATTACTACCGCAGCATGGCTCAACACTGAGTTACTGCATTCTGACACTCTTACTGATGTTCTGAATGCCCTTTGGGATTGTTTAGCAACACTGCTCCCTGCTGGTGACACTGCAGCACCCTCACATGTACCTCTCAGGATTCCAGCTGTTTCCTCTAATATTCCACAGTACTGTGATTAAAACAAATAAGTGATCAATGTTGATGTTTAAGAGCTAAGCAAATTTCATCTTCAACCAAAATTTTAAAGTGGAAATTTAATTCTAACTGCGTTGCAATAGGATTTGAAAACAAAATAAAAAAAGAGAATCAACCAAAGGCAGAGTTCAAAACCCTCAAATCTGGCATTAAAAAATCTAATGTTCAGAGGACATCTTCTTTTAATTTTAAAGTGACAGCTGAGACTTTAGCCAAGCGTGAGAATTTCTACAGGTTTTCACACTGCTGTGTCATGTCTGTTTCTACAGTCAAACTCTTGTGAACCCTTATGTGACAAGAGTTCACAAGAGTTTTCAATTATATACCTGATCAGTGAACATAACATTAAGAAATAACTGTCATCTTAATAACTTTACAGACTGGAAAAACATAATTATATAAAGAAAAGGGGTGTTAAAAGCAAAACGTGTTTTAAATTTCCAGGATTAATTTTCCAAAAATTTGGTTATATTAAATTAAACTAATTAATTAATAATTAAATTAAATATGAAAATTAAATATTGTTATATATAAACAACAGGTGAGCTTTAATGTATAAAGTTGAGTATACAAATACAAATACAAATATTAAAGTATACAAAAATTGAGAGAGAAGCAAAAGAAAGCACAAAAACTGGGAAGAAAAATGCTAAACTGAAACAAATTACAATGTGGAATAATTAGAGGTGAACAGGCAGGAGTGGGACATGGACACAGGACCAGGAAGCAGAAACAGACAAACTGGAATGCAGAGACATAAGCCAAAAACAGAACAAACTGACAAGAGACAAAAAACACCTGGATAATACACTAGAAAATAATTACCTGATAAGTGACAGGTAAGACAAAAAAGGTGGGAAATACAACTGAGACAGGAAGTAACAACAGAAGCATGATGAGATACAAACAAATGATTTGCAGGAAATGAGACAGACAATTGTCAAAATCAGAAAAGGTTGGCCAAAGAATTACCAACAGGGTTGGCAAACAAAAGTCTAATGAACATGCAAAGATTAGAAAAACAAAGATCTAAAATGCACTGTTAAAACGGAAAATAATGGAAACACAGGTGCACAAGACACACAATGTAGTATGGAAACAAACTAGCAACTAAAGGAGAGAAAATACCTCGACTAAATACACAAGAAACTAATTAACTAATTAAGCACAGGTGACTCACTAACATAAAACCACTTTCTGCACCTGTGGCATTCTTCATTTGTTCAGCCATTTCTTCTTGCATATTTTGTTTTTTTAGTCCACTGTGTGCAACTGAGAAGTATTGTGAAGGTTATTTGCACAAATTAAAGGGAACCAAGAAGGGTAATGACTTTAAAGCTTTTTATTATCTTCAACACAAAAGACATTTTAGCTTTAAATTTCTCTCAACCACACTGAGTAAATTCTCCATCCAGTGAAAGCTGTACTTAATAACATTACTACTGCAAAACTGTCTATTTACTGGTTGATTTCTGTTCTGAGCCTCACCTGTGGCTGTGAGTAAGTCTCGGTCACTGAACAGAGACAAGGAGAACATGTGGAGGTCAATGCTGAGCTTGTGCTTCTCTCTACTGACAGTATTTCCTGGGTTTTGGCAAGGCTATTCAGAGAGGGGCTGGGACATGGGCTCTGACACCATTGAAACGATGGGGTATTGCACATGTGCAGTGTAACTGGAGCTGTGCTGTAGGAGGCATTCGGCAGAGGCACTACATAAAAAGCTCAGGGTCTGCTCAGGTGATCAAGGGGTGTGCTTTGGATGAGCTCCTGGAGTGCACAAAAACAGCTGAAACAGCAGTAACACTTGACGACCATCCAATGGATTTCTGTATTTTTAGGATAATACATGTTTACAGATATAGAACATTACAGTGCCTATGAGTGCGACAGATATACTTGTTTTGTTGCATATTAACATTTAATTCGACCAAGTTATGAAAACCAAGTCCCGGAGTTGAATAACACAGCGCGACCAAAGGCAGACTGAGCGCAGCTGGGCACTTAAGTGAAATGAAACAAACACTCCTGCGTTCAACGCATGGATGTATTATAAGAACGACACAATCTATTGAGTGTTTCCACAAGTACAGGCCAGATTTCACTGTGCATGTGCAATACCCCATCATTTCAATGGCGTCAGAGCCCATGTCCCAGCCTTTCTTTGAATAGCCTTGGGTTTTGGACACCTGTTAAAAAGACCACCCTGCTCTGTAGGGTGCCTTTGTTTGATGATGTACAGAGAGCAACACACAGGGCTGAGACCTCTAGGTGAAGATGAAGACACAAAAGGTTGTGTGGGCTTCTCTGCTTGACCTACTACTGCAGCTGAGTACGAAGGGTCCACCTGGTACATGCAAACACGACCTTGACCTCCAAACACATCATCCCCCTTGAGGTTTCTTCCATTATTGTTTAATCTTGAAATAGTGATTTTCAGCATGCAGTTCTCTTTTAAAACAGATGGAGACATAACCTGATGACAGTCAGTCGTATTGACAACATACCACCAACATTCACAGTAGTTTCAACATTTCTGGCATGTCTCTCAAAATAACGGCTCTCACAGGCATGTATGTGCAAAGAATCGCATTTGAAAGATCTTGTGTAACAGTGGACCATATTTCTTTATTTTTCAATTTTTTACACTTTCAGACATGTATCTAAACTCAATATGAATTAAATATATCACAAAATGACATAAGTCACTTTCATATTAATGGTAATTATTAAAAGAAAACTCTACGTAGAGAGATAAGGCATGCAGAAGCAGCGCTGTCTGCAGCAGATGCAGCAGAGGCTGTATGAGTGAACAACAGCATATTGGTTACGCAGACGCACTGCAGAGGTAGATGCAAGATGTGTGTCCTGGGTGTAACAGTTTGCATAGTCAGAAACCAGCCAACATTAGGGAACTATTACAACCCTGATAATATCATTAGCAGGTTTTGGTCAAGTTTTAGTTTGTTTGATGATCCAACCCCACATGTCAAACTAAAGAAGACTGAAGTTGTGTCTCCTAAACTTTGAAAGTTTCTCCCTGTTTTGTAGAAACCTTTATAAAGAAGCTCAAGAACCACTTTTTAAGATTGGGAACCACCACAGGCTTGTTGCACAAAAAAAACAAAACAAAACAAAAAAACAAGAGCAGAGTAAATATCATAAAGCAAAAATATCACAAATGCACAGGCGAGGCCAAGTGTGAGAACAGAAGCTTAAGCCGAAGTGCAGGAAATCTGTCTAAGCTTTATATCTGTATGCAAGCATGAATGTTAGTACAGAGGCAGAGCAAATCAACGCACAAGCAGGGACTTTTTGATTGAGAGCAGGGTTGGCACTTTATAAAATCTGAATTTGAAATCAAGAAGTCATGATCTCAAGTTGAAAGACCAAGCCCTTGATGAAAGATACGACAAAAATCCCATATCCTCACGTTTTTGTGACCACTTGACCATTTGCAATTTCATGATTCCAGAAAAGAAACAGTAACACTTGAGTCTGATAATGATTTCCAACAACAGGCTTGGGATGATCAAAATTTGATGTTGACGATTACCACTGATAATGTAAACTGTGTCTGTGTCTACGGCCAAGAGACCAAACAGCAGTTTTTGCAGTGGAAGAGCTGGCAGTCTCCAAGCCTGAAGAAGGTGTGTCAGGTCTGGAGCACAACCAAGAGCATGCTGATGTTTTTCTTTGACATTTGCAAACTTTTACTGACTCACCTTCTGCTTCACCATTGGCATCAGCAACAATCCAGGTTCTTTATTTTCAGTTTGACCTGCAAATAAAATGTTTTTGATTACTATGTATGAACGGTTGGTTTATTCGAACCTATCTAATCCATGCATGTAATAAAAGAACTGGATAAAGAAAGTGCTGTGAAGCCAAAAAGACATGCTAGACAAACTATGGAATTATATTAACATCAATCACATGATGCAATTAGGCCTAAAAAGAAATTTTTCTCATCAGCTTACATTGTGAAAGAGACGTCTATAACTCAGCGGTAATTTTTTTTAGGTATATAAACTTACAAGTACCTACATTTAAATTGCCTTTACTTAAATCATTATTTTTTCTTTTTCAATTTTGCCCTAATAGCTGAGTTCAGAGATATTTTCCTTGGCATGGTGAACGCACATCAGAGCCACAGGACTGAGCCAGATGCATGCGTAGCTGTAATCCAGTGATGTATTGGCTGTACTTTATCACTTTTATGTTATAAGCTAACACAATCTTGTACGCATTGATGTTTTAATAAAGTAATATTTTAATTCGGTTAATGCAACATCAGTTATGTTTTGGTTTAGTTTATTTTTCCAATCCTGATCGTGTTCTGAACCCCTGCCTAATAATAATCTCGTTGTTGTTATTTATTGTATGTAACAGGGTCAGGGGATGGTGCAGTCTCATCTACTTGAGTTGAATTGCTCCATTAACATAAAGA
>JAQFJB010000021.1:8109672-8121474 GCA_029874875.1 Naso minor
CAGGAAACAGGGGAGAGAGAGGGGGAATGACATGCAGCAAAGGGCCACAGGTGGAATCGAACCTGGGTCCGCTGCGGTGAGGACACAGCCTCTGTATATGGGGCGCCTGCTCTACCAACTGAGCCACCAGGCGCCCCGCATATTTTAATCAGATGATGCAAATCTGAAATTTTACTGAGGGACAAACATTTACAGCGTTGATATACCATGAATAATTAACCTGTAAGCACCAAAAACAGGAATGAGCCGAGTCTGTTATCAAACGATGTTGCCTGAGCAAGTTAACGAGCAGTACTGCACTCCCACTCACACGTAAGAGCAGAGAATAATAACAAATATACGCTCATAATTGTATAGGAGTCCAAGAAACTGAAAACTGTGAAGCAGTGCAGTTAGTATCTGCATTTTTCAGGCACCAACCCACTTCATGCTTGAGGAGCGCAGATATGAAACGCTTGTCTGCTGAGAAAAAAACATACACGATTAGACACCGATTCTCTCAGTGTGTTGCATTATAGTTTTTATTGAAAATAAAACTAAAAGCAAATTTAATCAAATAGAATAAATATTTGGTCCACAAAAATCACACAGCAATGACAGAAAAAGGTAATAATGCTATCATATTAAGTTCATCCGAGACACGTATGAATATACTTTACACATTGACCAAGGCTAAGCAAAGGATTTGAGAAGAAGTACATTTCTACCGGTTTGTCTTTAGATGAGTATTCGCACTTTGACTTGGAGTTTGTGTGCTGCTACGCACACATGTAAATAAACTCAAGTTAGTAGCCCCCCCCCCACCAAAGTCTCTAAATCTCCCCTATCAGAGAAATAACACACACACACACACCCTTTTGAAAACTGACATATTTTACTTGGCTTACGTTGTGGGTTTCTATGAAAAAATACAAATAAAAAAGAGAACGCTCCATGTTGCCCCAGAACTTGCCTGAAGACCATCATGTAAGTTTATGTGCAGTGTCAGAGGAATCCAGTCGTAGTTGTCTGGTAATCCATCGTTTACACGGCACTGCAAACAGGAAACGCCACCAGCTTATTCAGCATACTTTAAATGCTGAATTTTCAAAATGTGAACAAGTCACAGTTTTAAAAAAAACAACAAAAAAACAGTTGAATGTTACTTCCTGTTTGTGGCTCTCAGTCCCACACACGTTTTTTTCCTACTGAAATTAAGATAATGCATCTTTTGAAATAGGTTAGAACTATGTTGTTTCATTTATAAAATGTTCTTGGCAATTTACTTAAACTGCTGGCTACTGTAGCATTTACCAAAACTACCAAACGGGGGAAATAACGTATTTGCTGGGGACTATTTTCAGTTGTGGATTAATCCACATTCAGTGCTCTGGTGACAAAAGTGTTAAGGACAGCGGGGCGGTGTGTGTGGGTTTGAGTCTGCATAAAATACTGATTGCATGTGCGCTACGTCCCTTTTTAAAACAAAAAGAAACAGCAACAATTGTGAATTTATTTAACTTAAATTGATTAAACAAACAAAGGTTCTCAGATGTTGGAGGGGAGGGACTTTGGGGGTTGTACCAAGTAAATGAAATGAATATAACAAAACTGGGCCTGACTTAACTCTGTCTGTGAAAAAAATGACAAACAAAAAGGCCTGACTATCTTCTCTAAGAAAAAAAGACTTCAAGAAAATGTGTACCATGGTGGCATCAACCAGTAACCTAATGAAACAGACAAAATTCGACTGCGCGTGTCAAAGTACCCGAGTCTTACCTCAGTCTGCCCACCTCCCACCACAAACCTCTCCAGAATTTGACAGTCTCAACAGTTTCAAATGCAAAATGTCAGTGAAGCGAACATCAGCCAGTGCAACACTGACACTCACTGATGTGTTTTTAAAGGGGTTTGGACACAATGGGGCTCTATGGCACAGAGGGACAAGAGATACCAGATTTAGGGTTCGGGTCTTCAAACAAGTTGACTTTATTTCTTTATCGTGTCAAAGTGAGACTGATGGTGGATCATGTGTTATCCCTTATTTTTAAACCTGAGCAGTTTGCTGATGTAACAGTGAGTGAACACCCTGGTTTTCCTCTCAGGGAATCCCTGCTGACGTCACAGGGAGGAGGGAACCTTTGGTAGGTATAGATAACAGCGAGACAGCGTAGGTCTGTGTAAAAGATCATCTCAGGGTGTTGCCTCTCCTCTCACTCTATCTGCTCAGGCCAGGCTGCGTTCACTTGACTCGGTCGGCTCGAGTTACGCTGGCTGCTGAAGGCCTCTGAGCATTACGTCACTTTTAGGAATGTGACTCTGAACACCAGGAGGTGGATTTTCTCTCAATGTTTCTTTCTGGTTGCACGTTGTGTGTTTTGCTTGCAAAATACGGCAAAAAAGAAAAAGGTTTAGAAAAACAGCATGAAAATCTGATTACATTCATGTTAACGTCCATCCTTCTGATAACAGAAATTCCTTTTTTAACACCCAAAACCAAAACGAAACAAATAAGTAAGGTTTCGCCAAATGCTTTTCTATCTACTTTCATGCTTTTTTAGGGTTCATTAAAAGGAAATAAAAATTATATTTCCATCTAACGGCATCAGGATTCACTCTCGAAGCTTTTGCGAGTATTTCAGGATGACTTCTGCAAAACATGCATGAAGGGAGGTCCCCGTTTGGTAACCCCTGAGGACTTGAACGCTCTCAGATCCAGGCCAGCTGCATGTTGCTCATGTTTAAACGGGTGTTATATAAAACAACAGTGCTTTAGTTGTTTTTGTCATGTAAGTTACGAAACGACGGCAGAATTTCACACAAAAAGATCAATTTACTCGTCATAGTTGGTGCTACTTGGCCTGTGGAAGCAGTCGTGTAATCTAACGTGTAGTTGAGAGTCAGAGAAAATGACCCCGTTAATTGAGTTCGACCTTGCAGAATTCACATTTCTACAAGAAAACCAGTGATTCAAGTATGACACACGGGGAAAGTCTAACAAAACTGCTGCTAAGTTGCATTATGATAAACGTCGGATCTCTGGGAACGTGTTGCGAAGTGCAGTGCCTTTCTTGGTGCGTGTAACATAAACACGCTGTTTGTCATTTTTGCAGGAGGGCACGTCCAAGTTCGCCACATTGGAAATTAACCCCAAACGCGCTCAGAGGAGACACCAGCAGCAAAGAGACCTGGTGAGTCCACAAGCTAAACACAGGCTCATTTAACTAGTTAAGACATGTTTCATCACAAAGTGCCTCTGCTTCATTTTGTTCCACTCTCTCATACAGTGACTGCTGCATGTAACTGAGCAGTGAGCAGCGTCAGTGCTGTGGCATCAGCCCCACCTAGTGGCAAATAAAAGGCACTTCAGCATGACTCTTCTGATGTATTTCTGTGCCTCTTTAACTTGAATAATTGTGTCTTGATGACTGTGGTTTTGTCCGTGAACTGCTGTTTTGCCTCCATGTTTCCACTGACAGTCCCTTTGTCCCCCTGTGAACAGGGAGTGATGCAGGGGACGATTCCTTACCTGGGGACCTTCCTGACGGACTTGGTGATGATGGACACTGCCATGAAGGATTACACTGAGGTCAGACACCTGCCCTGTGTTTTTACTGTTATTAGTTTGTTTACACTCCTTGTTGTTTCCTCCTTTTCTCATGTTCAAACAAAATCTTTTTCAGGGTGGTCTGATCAACTTCGAGAAGAGAAGAAAGGTGAATTGAATTCCTTGTTTTGTTATGATCTGAAATGAAAAATAGATGTAAAAAAAACACAGTGACTTTAGAAGTCCTCTTTCGGTTTAGAGCCGATGGCAAGTCCAGTCATTTATCATTTCTGTGCCTGCAGGAGTTTGAGGTGATCGCTCAGATCAAACTGCTCCAGTTGGCCTCCAACAACTACAGTTTCACTCAGGACAGCCACTTCAGAGAGTGGTTCGCAGGGGTGGAGAAACTCAGCGAGGCAGAGAGGTTGGTCGTCCTTGTTGTCCACTTGCACCTTTTTTCTCCTCCTGTCTGAACGACGTTTGTCCCTTCGACTTAGCATCCAGTCAAATCTGAGACCACATATAAGTTATATGCTAAAATTGTGTTCACACAGGGGGCGAGAAAAATTATTCAGGGGAGTGAATTACATGCATAGTTAATGTATAGACGTGATTAGAAACGAGTTCTTGTCAGGTGAAGTGAATTCTACGGTATAAATAAAAGGAATGGCGTGAATTTTGCCTTATTTGCCTATTAGCAAGAGTTGAAAAACTCTGAACTTAAGCAACTCTGCACCTGCCTTAAGTGTATATATCCCGTATTCGGTATCCTGGAGGGATATGCTGGCACCGATCCTTGCAGCAGGTCGTTAAATAGGGCGCGGGTGAGCCTGAAGTAGCGCGGGGGAGCCGCTGTCATTCAGACACAGCAGGTGGTGGAGTTCCCTAAACTGTGTGTGCCTCTGGAGGACAAGATGGACCCAAACACGGCAGCGTCTGGATCTCTGAATGTTTTGGGCTTTCTTCAGCAGATACAAAGCAGCAACCCTCGCAGTGTAGTCGAGCTCAACCAAGTCCTTCCCTTTTGTGAAAATTCACATCTTTCTGGCACTCGTGCACACGTGAATTCACGCACAGATGAGGCGAGCTGTTGGTGCGAATGAAGCGAGTAAACACAAAATACTTTAGCGCTCAAATTCATGCAGATGAAGCGAGTAAATTGTTTCATTCGAGCCCGGTGCGAACACACAGTAAAGGATGAATCCCTGGTCGAAAAATTTTATTCTGAGAGAATTTTAAAAAGTTATTATTACGTTTGTTAGAATTTGGCAAGTTTGTTATATGTAGAAATATGTAGAGAAAATGAGTTCCAGGTTTATTACAGATAAAAGCAAATATGCAGCGCTGGTGTTGTGTTCTGTTGCTGACATGTCACAGTCAGTGCAGGATTTTTGGGTTGTGAAGTGGCAGGATGGCAGTGAACGTCAGGGGTCGCCCTGGCTTGTCAGATGAGTCCAGATTCACATTGTGATCTGTCCTGACTTCCTGTTCCTGCAGCTACAACCTGTCCTGTGAGATCGAGCCTCTGTCAGAGTCTGCCAGCAACACGCTGAGAGCCAAGAAGAACGGAGGTATCATGAAACGCTGGAGCGAGTAAGTGACACTGGGCATCAAAACCAGTTATTGCACGTAGGTTGTGTCCACTTGTATCATAACTCTGATCACAACATTCAGCCAGATGTCAGATGTTTGTTTCTCCGGTGTCATGACTGTTAAAACTCCTTCTCCTGTCGCTGACGCAGCCGACAGTTGACGGAGGCCAGCTGCAGCAGCGCCGCAAGCTCTCATTCCAAGTCCTTCGACCACTCGCACTACAGACCGTACCAAGGGGGCGGGGGGGACAGCGGCGACGCCCTCAGCGTCACCTCTGTCAGCTCCAGTGGTTCAGACCTGGAGGACGTGAACGCCAGCTTCCTGTCCGATTCTCCGGAGGGACATGAGAGAAAGGTAAAGAAGAACGACGGGATAGAGAAGTCACTGCAAATCCTTACGGACGTAAGAGAATTTTATATTCAATATCAGAAAATTTTACTGGTGATTTTGTGATGGACTGTGTGTTTGCAGGTAACATGTGCAGGTATCTGTGTCATTCACTGTGGCTGCTGACTTCACGTCCTAGCAGCCAGTTACTGTATATGCTGGTGTTGCATGTTCACCTGTGTGGCTGTGTGGTGATGCATGGGATTTCCTCCACTCTCTCTCCAGACGTCGACTCCTTCAGTGAAACTCAGCGTGTCTGCTTTGGGAAGAGAAGCTCCAGCAGCGGATACAACATCAACGGTAATAATTTAGACTTTTTGATTTTGCATTTTTTATCTTTCTAATGTGATCAAGCTTGTTTCTCATACCAGAACTGCAGCTCGTTCATGACAATGAAAAATGCGTACGAACGCTTTTGAGTGCTTCTTGGACTAAAGTTAAATATCTCAGTATTTGTTGGATGGATTGCCATTAAGAATTTTATATATAAATACTACAACTACTAGAAATAATAATCAATTACTTTACAATTCCTGTATAGGGGTCAAATTAGTATTGTGTATTTTATGTGTAGGGTTGATGCCTAGTTTAAAGTGTGCTATGAAGGTACAAAGGCTAAAGGCCAATTCATACTTTCCGTGTCCGTGTGTCTGCAGAGGTCCATTCTGGTATGCATGATGTAAAAATCATCATCTACCTACAGTATGTCTGCGGACGTCCGCATGCAGCCCAAAATTTGTGACCGCGCGGACTGTGCATGCTCTCTCACGTTTGAATAGTTTAAGTGTGGAAAACACTGATTCACAGCAACATTTTAAACCAAAAGATTTCTCATGTTGTTCAACAACAAAAAAGATTATACTACGTCCTATTTAGGTAAGAATGTGCTCTCCTTCATGTTTACAGAACCTTCATTTATTTCTCCTGTTATCTCGGCTTGGATGACACAGATTTAGTTGTAGCTGCAACATTAGTAACGTCAGTCTGGCTAAAAATAATAAAAGAAAAGAAGTGCAGCCACTTAAAGTTCCTCTGTTATCTTTTGTGGATTCTGCTGCAATCTGCACACTGCATATCACATATGGCCAGACTGATGCAGACCTTTGTTTTTATTTTTTTGGTTTTATTATTATGAATGAAACCGCTTTCCCAGTCCCGCACGAGTGGACAAGTCTGTGGATGTCCGCAGACGCGCAATGCGATAAGAGCGACGACGAAGAGAGGAGAGAGTCGGCAGAACTAGCAAAATGTCGGCATTCAGCAATATTTTTTTTACTGGAAAGCCAAGGAGATGTGTAAGGAACTGTTTTTTTATGCGCTGGTATGAGATTGCCGCTTGGTAACGGCTGATGCGCAAGTTTGGGTATCGGAATCGGTATTAGGAAGGAAAAATGGTATTGGAACATTTCTAAGATAAAAATAAAAACTAGTTTGCTAGTGAAATAAAACTAGTGAAATATTCTTGAACGTGAGTCAGCAGAGGATTTCTGAGCCTCTGCTGCAGACTTTTAGTCTCTGGTCTGAGTCAAACCGCTAAAGGCGGAATTCTTCATTTCCCATAATGACACTCGATCTCACATCTCTTCATTCGAGTCAGTTAACATTGTAATTGCTCCACATCTCATGACCCAGAATTTCTGCTGACTTACTGGCAGCGCTGACAGAGTTATACGCAACGTTTCACAGACTGTCAAGCACCTTCAGTAGACTCATGCTGATGTGAAATAGTTGTACGCAGTGTTTTATCCTCACCACCTCCTCTCCTGTCCTCCCGCTCAGTTCTGGGAGTGCACCTCTCTGTCGTCTCTGGACACCTCTGGCACGGGCTCCAGCTCCGGCTCGGCCTCCGGCTCCAGCAGCGCCTCCTCCTCCTCCGTCTCCTGCTCCACCCCGCTGTCTGCCTCCCGCTCGCACAAACGCTCAGTGTCGGCGGTGTCAAACTACTCGACTCTGTCGCTGCCGCTGTACAACCAGCAGGTCGATGACTGCTGCATCATCAGGGTCAGCCTGGACGTGGAGAACGGCAACATGTACAAGAGCATCCTGGTCAGTTCATCTCCTAAAACTTCTTGTTTGAGAAAAAAAAATGAGCATCAAATATCACGCCCTCAGTAGGTGAACAGAAACTACGCCTCATGGAAAGATGTCAGTTTTGAAAAGACACATTATTGCAAAAAGAGGTATTACACTTGCATGAGGAGACAATCCCAAAAAGCCTTATTTTGCAAAAGTGCAATGGAAACTCTTCTTTTATATTTGTCAGATAAGCGGGGCTTAAATTGTTTTGGATCCTGCTGGAACTTGATCCGGGGGCTCCCAGACTGAGACCGGCACCCGTTTGATTTGATTGAGCACCTCTCTCTGCACTCAAAATCTGCCGTTCAGTTCACTTAGTTTAATCTCTTTGCCCACTTGCATTTTGTGGTTGTTTGCCTAATTTCATCTGCTACTAGGAGACGTTTCACGCAAACCTTAATCAGCTTTATTAATCATCTGATTAATAAATGTAAGAAAATAATTTTCACTTTGTAATGACAGTTTTTGTTTTGTTTAGTTTTGACTGCGAGCCACCAGGTGTTGATCAGTGTAGATTTTTGATGCGTGTCGTGACTTTTTCTTCTCTCGCCCCGACCCATCGTTGGTGCGGTGGCTGCAATAGAAATATTTTTGACCGTCCGTCGCTATGCTTTTTAGAATATTATCACAAGATAAGAAGTCCCATAACATCACTCGATGGAAACGCGGTCACGACGTAATTGTGTTTTAACGGCATTTGGTAAATATCGCTACCTTTTGCACAAATCCGTTACGGAAACCCTCCTTGTGTTGTCTGTCTGTTACCAAAAAGATAGCGCTCGACTATTGATTCCAAATAAGGAAATGGTCAGACGTGTGCTCAGCCAAAACAAGCTGTTATTACATCCAAATAGTAGGAAAGCTCTATACTAGACTATTAGCAGATAATATGAGCACCCAAACTGCAGTGTAGTACATGCCCATACATTGATAGTTGTTTCTGAAACAAAAAAATTCATGCAACATGAAAAGACACCAAACAAGTTTGATTGAACAGAGTTCATGTAATTTTAGGCAGAAAGGTTGGTATTTGGTAAATTACACACTCCTACTACAGGAAAATATCAGAATTTATTTCACAAATCAGATTTTGATTCACCACTTCTTGGTTTCACCATTTTTCGTAAATGTTCTAATTTAAGAAAACACTAAAAAACACCAGAAAAGAATAATAGTTTTTGTCTTGTGATCATGTTGAAATATCATTACAAAACAACCAACAACACTTTGTCATCGTGACGGGTAAAGACGAGGCTTTTCCGTTTGTCCCTTGATTCAGGTGACGAGTCAAGACAAGACTCCAGCGGTCATCAGGAAGGCCATGATCAAACACAACCTGGAGCGGGAGAAGACTGAGGACTACGAGCTGATGCAGAAAATCGCTGAGGACAAAGGTGAAAACTTGAAACAGGCACACTGCTCGTCTCATCACAGATCTCACTCAGGAACGTCGAAAAAGCGGCTTGATCTTGTTTGTTGCCATTTCTGTTTTTTTACTTTCCTTTTTTATACTGATGTAAAAAGAGTGACTGAACAAATGTTTAAAAGAAACTTCACATCAGCTTTTTCAGACGTTTTACTGCAGCTGTAGCAGGGAAAAATCTTCACATATCGGAAAAAACTGCTTCCAACTTTGCAAGGAAAAGAAAGTGCTGCTTTCTTTCCTGTAAAAATGATTCTTCCAGTAAATGAGCTCCAACACTGATTCATTTCGACTGACTTCCTATTTTATTTTTTCTCTCTCTCTCTCTCTTTTTGTTGTGTAGAGCTTCGGATCCCCGACAATGCCAACGTTTTCTACGCCATGAACTCCACTGCCAACTACGACTTTGTGCTGAAGAAGCGCGGCTTGGCCCGGCCGGTGCGGGCCAAGAACGTGGCCAGTTCTACGCTGCCTCGCATGAAACAGAAGGGACTGAAGATCGCTAAAGGGATTTTCTGAGGAAACGCACCACTTCCTGCCTCCCCTTCACCCCATTAACCCTCTCTGGTCTCCACTCCTCAGAAGAAACATTTCTGTTCGGTGTGTTGGAGACAAACTAACCTGCAGTGTCTGAGTTTTGGTTTGAACAAAGACTGAAATTCCAGAGGAGAGGAGATAAACGACCAAGCTACCTTTCTGCGGATTAGCAGAAAGAAGACGAGCACCTTAGCACTTGGGAGCAGCTGTCGTGTCATCAGAACCCTCCGAGGCTGTTCAAAGGCAGAACGCGCGCGTCGAAGCCGTTTCCGGAAGGCTGACAACAAAAGGACACGTTTGTGGGAAAGAACAAACTGCTGCGCTGCTGTTTGCCGCAGCTGCTCGTTGACTGAACTCTCTGTGAGCCTCCACTCTCTTAAAATTTTCACATAACTGGTTGCGTCGGCTTGTTGGAAAAGCAAATCCATTTGATTTCCTGACCTGGTTACATTTTGTTTACAGTTGTTTACATCTTAACATCACACAGTCGCTTCTTAAGATTTTTGTTCGAGCCTCTTGAGAGGGTTTTTGCACCTTCGACAAAACTCTTTTAAAATGCCCGGACTCTTGAGTCGCCATGCACGCCCCCTCCTGGCATGGAGTGTACATAAACGAACAATATGAAGCCGCAGCGAGCCAACACAAATGTGTTATAAGGCTTCATTCAGACCAAATCAGGCATTCTCTCATTCATTTTAATGCGGGTAGTCTGTATAGGCTGTGCAGTGTGGAGCGCGGGGGGTTCAGGAAAAAAAAAAAAGTAGCAATGCTGCAGTAGAAAGTGGAAGCAGAGTCAGCTTGTAGAGAAACGCAACATGACCTCACGCTGCAGTGGCCAATCAGCCGGCAGCAGAGGAACCCTGCCATGAGGGAGGACAGAGACGTTTATTTGCATTTGCAAATGAACCGACACTCTCACACACCACCGCACAGACCTGTGGCGATCGCCGCAATGCCTGATCTGGTCTGAACGAGGCGCAACAGCTGCGTGTTCGAATGTGTTTCTATTTTTTCAGGGAACTTTTGTTGCGAGTGTTCGCCGCCTTTACCGTCTCGCCCCGGGTTCCTGATGTCAACAGTGTTTCTGTGGCTGCAGCACTGAACGTTTCGCTCTCCGCTCTCAGACGCTGGGACTCTTAAATTTTCTGCCACCAGCGGTGCTGCTGATGTGGAGGGACCTGAACTCTTTCAATTCTGAGCGCTGCCATGTTACAAACAACCCAAAAAGGTCAAGTTTGAATCTTAACAAGGAGACATTGTTTCAAAATCCAGTGGGCACAGCCATGAATCACGTCACTTTTGTCTTTTTTTCAATTGCTGAAATGTAACCACTACACCGTGAAGGATGTGGCCGTCCTTTGATCACATTCGACTGGAACAGAAAACTGAAAGAAGAACAAGAGAGCTGAGAACAAAAAAAAAACAACTGAGTGTATATATCGATTAACACCAACTGTGCAGTATATTCTTTTGAAACGGACCATGAGATTTTGTTAATAGACTCTCACGATATCAACACTTTTTTTTTTTCTTCATTTTGCTTTGTACGTGTTTTTGCATCTCTGCTCTCATATGGTGCTGCTAATCGTCCTTCTAAACAGGTTTTATGAGCTGCACTTTGTGTACTGTCTGACCGCCGGCCGCCATGTTGAAAAACCACAGGAACAACTCCTCTTACCTTCCGACTGAGACTTTTTAATCGGCTTTCATACACCAGGGTGAAACCTCTTAGAAAGGTTTCCAAATACAATAAATTGACCAAAAGTGTTTAAACATAGCTATATTTACATTCGACCATAATAATTGCAAAAGTATGTATCCAGTGATCAGCTGCAAACAACAAGCATCAAAAACAAGATTTTCCTTCAGATTGCAACGTTTCGCTTTTGCAAAACAACTTTCTAAATTTCCTGTAACTGTAACTTAAACTGATGTCTTGGTTCAACACAAACCATTGCACAAGAAGAAGCAAAAGATTGTGGTTTTGTCTAACATGGCGGCTCATCCTTCATATCCATAAGTAACCACTTTACAGATGTGCCATGACAGGCTTGTGTGTTCCCGCCGCACGCGACGAGTCCTGCTGATTTATCCCGCAGGATGTTTTCTTGCTGCGTCGGCTGTGGTTTTACGTGCCAGTAATGTCAGCAGAGTGTTTCCTCTCTAGGCTTTCCCCACAGAGAGTGAAACACATATGGATTTCCAGATCAAAAAAATCTACACATGTAAAAAAAAAAAAAAAAAAAAAAAAAAAAAAAAA
>JAQFJB010000021.1:8372469-8383775 GCA_029874875.1 Naso minor
AATTGTGAGTTTGAAGGGATTCAGACACGATCATGGGCATTAATAACAACTGCATGAAAATAACGCTGAGGATGTCATTTGCTGTTACAAGAAATTTATAATCATCAGAGGAAACATGAGACTGTTTCATAAATACTTGAAAGTTCTTCGTAGTATCACATTACACCTCACCATTTATTTTGGTTTATAACCAGATACCTGCAAAATTTATAAATGTTAGCATGCTAACAAGCCAAACTGATGGTGAACCTGGTAAATATTGATGCTAAAGGTCAGAATCATCAGTATTGCGAACAGCACCTTTTATATAGCCAATTCAGTGTGAGAACATTGCATCATAATTCCTTCTTGCCATTTTGTATTAAAGGTACAAAGTAGAAGGCGTACAGAGTGAAAAAGATTAAGCCAACAAGCAGGATAGTCATGTAACATTTGAAGATTTGTTAAGTGTGCACCAACCATTTGGAGAATTAAGAAGCATTTGGTAGCAGTAAGCGCTAACTGGAGATATCGTTGTTGTCTTGTTCCTGGGCCACAACATGTCAACTCTACTTTATTCGAGCCCCTGCATGGCATGTACCACTGTCAGACAGAAGAGGTGGCTGATATCAAGAAATTCGACCATGGCTGGAAAAGGCTGGATCGAAAGACAGCACAGAAGCACTAATCACGGCAGCACAAGAGCAGGCACTCAGCAAGAGAGATCAATAGAGGCAGGGGTCTATCACACCAGACAGGACCCCAGATGCAGGCTGTGATGCTCCTGAGACAGTCCAGCACATAATAGCAAGGTGTAAGATGCAGGCAGGAACAGCATACATGGGATGACAGAACCAAAATGGCTGGCTTAGTGTACAGAAACATCTGCACTGAGCATGGGCTGGAAGTCCAGAGGTCTGAATGGACGACACCTCCTAAGGTGGTTGAGAATGACTGAGCTAAGATCCTGTGGGACTTCCAAATCCAGACTGACAAACTGGTGATGGCTAACCAACTGGACATCGTGTTGATCAACAAACAACAGAAGAAGGCAGTGATGATTGATGTAGCAATCCCGAGCGACAGCAACATCAAGAAGACGGAACACGAGAAATACCAAGGGCTGAAAGAGGAGCTAGAAAAGATGTGGGGGGTAAAGGCAACAGCGGTGCCAGTGGTGATCGGAGCACTGGGGGCTGTGACCCACAAACTGGGAGGGTGGCTCCAGCAGACTCCAGATACAACCTCTAAAGGTCTCTGCCCAGAAGAGCGCAATTTTAGGAACAGCTAAGATACTGCGCAAAAGCCTCAATCTCTACATTGACCGGGACAACTTTATCAATGGAGCTGTGGTTCCTGAGGAATGACAATCAGTCTTGATTGACCTCAGCGAAAAAATGCGTCTGCATGTGGAGGGAACGACAACAAAATGCGGGCGCCTGTGGATGTTTTCACAAAAGTGGCCGGCACACTGTATTGTGTATGTATAATGTATTGTATTATTACACCAAACACATGATACGTTATGCCACACTGCCTAGGAGCTACTAGCTGCACACACAGCGAAGTAGAACAACCCCTTGCTAATTCCACAGACTAGGGCACCATCCACACTTAAATGGATATTTTTGAAAACATAATATTTTCTCTGCATTTTGACCTCCTGTCCACATGCACATAAGTTTTAGGTAATTGAAAACAGAGGTTTTTTAAGGACACTTTCCAAGGAGGAGATTTTTAAGAACTCAATTTTGTCTGTATTCGTGCGGACAGCTAAAACAGAGGTTTTGGAAAATGCTGATGTCAGTACCTCAACCTGCGCATTCCAGTTGTTGTTTATATGTATTTAAATGTCACTATACTTGCTTTGGCATGACTCCATGTTGATATTGGCACTTGTTGACTCTATATTCCAGTGTAACACAATACCTACCTCATCGTCCGTCCAAACATATGAATCTTCTTTCTGTTTTGATTTTGCCATTCTCATCCTGTTTACAGTTGTCACTCACTCAAGAAGACACTCAATACAATGTGATAGACTGATTACACATTATCGCCACCCATTGGCCTGGCATGCTAATGTAGGTGTTTTTAACCTCTTCTGTGTTGTCATGGGGACAGGAAAATACTCATAAATACCTTGTGTGGACTGGATTTTTTTTTCAGAGAGAAAAAAATTTATTTTTAAAAATATCTGTATATGTATGGTCATGGGGAGACATTCTTTGAATGTACAGCTGGATGGACACTGGACATGGACACTGAATGGTTATGTGATATGCGTCTTCAGACGTGCAGTATTTTGGAAGATTAGAGCTGCTATGGTGCTTAAACCGCTTGTGTGGACGAGGATCATCTTTGGTTCAAGACTCTGTCTTAAATTTAAAACTCAGGATGTGGATGTAGCTTTAGTTCTGCTCAGAAGACAGTGTTGCATATGTAAATTATCATAAAACATACAAAAATCATTAACATATTGATGGAGCACCTGTTGAAATTGGGTCTCCATGTTGCTTGCTATGGACTTGTTATGCTAAGGGCCTTTGCGCACATAAATTTTTTTCAAAATAGCCTTTGGCACATCCTTCTTCTGGGGTGCATACACAACTTCTGACTGCTGAGCCTTCACTTTAGTTGTCCCTTCACCTTGGTCCCGTCCCGCTCTCTCCTGGCCGGCTGCAGGAATGCGAGGCAAAGCTGGACCCGTCCCAACGGTCCCAAATGACTGCACACACAAAAAAGGATTTAACTCTTTGTCACAATTGTCCCCTCACACTCTGGCCTGCAAGGAAAACAGCACAAGACTCCCTAAACCAACCGCCCCCCTCCCTTTGCCACCCTCAACCCTGACCCACCCCCTCATTGTATACACCCCCCTCCTCTCCAGCCCCTACCTTTCTCCTGACCTCGGCCGCGTGCATAAAAGACCCATCAGAAGTATCGCTGGCCACATTTACAAGTGAAAGAGGCCCAATAATGGAGCGGTTAGGGAGAAGAATGAGGAGACAGAGGGGCACTCACAGATGTGGAGGTGGGTATAGAGGCGGGAGGTGGGAGCAGCGTCCCATTGTTGCCCCCCATCCCCAATGAAGGGGAGGAAAAAGGAGGGCTGGGAAGGGGTGAGGAAGTAAAGTATGAGGTGAAAGTGGCTTTTTTTTTTTTTTTTACCCGGGTAGTGGGGGAGATTGAAGGAGGAACGAGGGAGAGAGCATGTGGGGAGGAGGAAGAGAAAAAGACAGATGAAGGATGAGTTTAAAGTAGAGGAAAAGAAGACGAAGAAGATGACAAAGTAGACGCGACAAAAGAAGAAAATGAAGTGGAATGAGTAGACAGCTTGTCCAACTTCTCATTCTTGCTATCTTCCCCTCAACTTCCCCTCTCTCTCCCTATTTTAATCTGTCCTCGCACATTCTCAATAGAGAGGAGGCTGGTCCAGCTGTTCTACAGGGAGCGTGTGAAAATCGGCTCAGGGGTCATATGAGGTATATATGTGTGTGTGGTGGTCATCTTGGCATCATTACGTATGTGTGTGTCTCATTGTCTGGAAGCATGGAGATGACGATACACCAGCTGGGGTGAAGAGGCCTCTGAGCTGACCTTCAGAACCCCTCCTCTTCCTCACACTGCCTGTGTGGTGGGTGGGTGGGTGGGTGGGATGGTGGGGAGGGTTAATGAAGTCATCACAGCAGGATCGTGGAGAGATGTGGCATATATAGGAAGCAATGGGGTTCTGTCAGAAGATGGGGAGACGTTTGCAAAATGTGGTAGATTGGTTTAGCCCAGCAGGTAACAGGTAAACAAAGTAAACAGGTTGGCAGAGAAAGATGAATCAAAGTAGCAGGTGAGGTTTGGCAGTCAATTGAATGTCCACTATTGTGAATCAGAAAGGTTTGCAAATATCAATGAAAAGCTTTGTTTTTGAAGTGATATGCCAACTTTGTTTTCCTTTTGCTTCCCTCCCGAGTTCAAGTCAAGAAGACAGATACTATTCGTTCGACTGTGCGTGCAGTAACAAGAAAGAGGCGGGCAGAGCTCGCCCACTGCCAGTTAGCTTAGCACAAACACTGGTAGTCAATGGGAAGTGCTAGCCTGCCTCCACCCAAAGTCATCAGATAAACTTTCCAACAATTCTAAACCGTCCTGTGTGCTTGTTGCGACTTGTTTATTTAGCACGTTATGATGTTTTTAGACTCAGATTAGCACTTTATACATTTCATCTTCAACTGTTTTCTGGTGTGCATGCACCTTGTGGTTTACTTCTGGGAAGCATTTGATTCTAAAATTATATAAAAGGCAAATCTGAGTCTAAAAATAATACAATGTGGTAAATAAACTGGTCACAACAAACACACAGGACGGTAAGTGTTGTTGCAAGGTTTATGTGATGACTCTGGGTGGAGGCAGGCTAACACTGCCCATTGACTACAAGTATTTGAGCTACGCTAATTAGCGGTGGGCGAGCTCTGCCAGACTCTTCCTTGTTACTGCACACACAGTTGAAAGAATAGTATTTATCTTCTCGTCTGAAATGGGGGAGGGAGGCAAAAAAGAAAAAGAAAAAAAAGTTGATGTATTCCTTTAAAGGATCAAACTGTGTATTGTGAATGAGAGCATTTATTGCTTGATCTCCATTAACAGCACAGCAAAGAGAGGAGGCAAGATCACCTGCACAGATTCCTGAGAAAGCATGAATCTGGCACAGTGAGGTTACATGGTCAGTATCTTAAACTTTTAAGCCACCAGGATGAGTCTTCTGCGGATCAATGCAAAACTTATTGCGGAGGAATGAAAAAAGTAAGATAACGGGGAAAATCCTATGTTGATCCTGTGGGGGCTCCTTGGGTTTGCTTTTATTTGCGTAGGAAAATCAAGAAACTTTCTAGGCAAAGCTAAAATAACATCAGGATAAACTCAAACAGTTCAGCAGGCTCCACAAGTTCCCTTCAACAATTAACCAAATCTGTTCCCGTTCCTCACCACTGAGGTCTCCCTGTCTGTGTGCACCTTCCTGCAGCTCTATTGATTTTTGATTGCCCAGAAGCTGAGCGTTAGGGACTGCAAATGATCGGTTAACACATATTCTGAATCTATCACAAAACAAGCGTTTTTAACTTAGAGAATGTTCAGTGCTTCATTTTTTATCCAGAAGACTGAAGACCTCTGACACCTGTTCATTTCCGAGGGAGAAACTACTAATTTCCTGCTGAAGCTGATAGTGGAGCTACGTGTCTGTGGGAGAGATTACATCTCCCCTGCCTGCAGTTTGTAGCTCAGAGGAGGCGACAAACAGCAGCTACTATCACTTTCCATCATTGACAGGGGGAGGAAAACAACATGCATCAATACTACATGAGTGTTCAAACATCAATATCTCCTCAAGTCCTCATGAAATTCCAAGTCAGTTGAAACTTTGAAATGCTGAATGTTGATGACGAGATTTGCTTTAATCAGCATGAGGTTTGGACCTAAAATATGATTTGTACAGTGCACTGCACCTATTTATAAATTTATGGCACACTGTGGTGTTTGGCCAGTATTGATGCTATAAAGCACAGGTTCCACAGGGATGTGGACAGTACCAGGCATCAGAACAGCACAGTTGAGCAACATGATTTGGCAGAAGACTGACTTATACTATGTAACTGTTAGGGCTATTACAAACAAACAGTACTTTTTGCCTTGATTTGCCTGTGCTGCATTTTTATTTTTAAATAAAGTAAACCAATATGCAAAGTAATTATTCTGTCATTTTAGCCTTCAGCACAGCATGAAATCTCTGGAACCACTGACTAGATGTTGGAAAATATGTAGGATAAACGTATATGGCCACACAACATCCATCTTGTATCAAACTGAATCTGTGCGCAAGAAGTGTACTAATTTAAAGTGATATGCCAATTTTATTTTTATTTTTTTTTAATTTGCCCCATTCCCAAGGTTCAGACAAGAAGATAGATACCATTCTTTCAACTGAGCGTGCAGTCACAAGGAAGAGATGTATTTCTTCTACTTCTTCGTCTTCTGCTGTTTATTAGTGCGCATGAGCCCTGCAGTTTACTTCTGGTATGTATTTAATTCTAAAATTACATAAAGTGCTAATCTGAGTCTAAAAATAACATCACATGGTGAATAAACAAGTCACACCAAGCACACAGGACCATTTACAGTTGTTGGAAAGTTTATCTGAGGACTTCAGGTGGAGGCATGCTAGCACTTCCCATTGATTACCAGTATTTGTGCTAAGCTAATTAGCAGTGGGCAAGCTCTGCCCGTCTCTTCCCTGTTCCTGCACGCATAGTCGAAAGAATGGTATCTATCTTCACGTCTGGAACTCAAGAGGGAGGCAAATAACAAATAGACAAAAAAGTTGCAGTCTTTCTTTTACTATTTCAAAAATACATTTTACTTACGTTTTACTAAAATAACAATTTTTCCTTAAGCAAAGTGAATTATTAAACATTAAATGTGATTGTCTAAAAATTACTTAAAATGTTCTACCAACCTTTTACCAAAGTGCTTTTTACCCAGACCTCCTTCCTGTGACTCCAGCCCAATTCACAAATGCCAAATATCCAATTCAATCACACAAACATGCTGCAGGCAGAAAAGGTAGCCCTGCGATGTCACGAAAAATGTTACCCATGCTGCCCACGAAACTTAGATCAATTTTAATTTTTGTTGCTATGTACTATACTTCATTTAAATATTGTGAGGCTCTGTTCAAAACAGGGTTCCTTTACAAAATGCTTTAGAGAAATGGACTTGGACTAAAAAAACAAAAAATTTAAAAACAGGATCATGACTCTGTATAGGACCATTTTCATATGATACAGTTGTAAAATGATAATTTTAATGAAACATAGTGCAGTTGGCTCCTGGAGAGTGCTGTCTTGTAGAATGTAGGCTGAACACACAACTCTAAACAGGTCTGAAAGAACAGATACAGTTTTGTTGTGTAATTTAGGTTCCAAGCTACCTTCTGTTTGCTAAAAGGAGGTAAATCAGTTTCAAAATTGATGGTTTCATTTAGAAAATGCTGACAGCACTAAAGGCCTCTTGGTCAGACTTCACCAAGTCACCAACTTCCCAGCACTTCAGTGGCTGAAACTAGAAAATTAGTGGTCACATACAGTAGCACTGGAAGATGCCAGAAGCTACAAGACACAAACAATCCTAAAAAAAATGTCTAAATCACATAGTAATTGATGTGGCTCAAAAGGAAGATTATGTCCATTGATCCTGACAGGGTAAGAAGGCTGATTACCACTAATAAAACACTCACCGGCTTCTGAAAACAGTTAAATCTGCATGATAAAACACAAATAAACAGATATTTGCATGGGGTCTGATGGGAGTTTAAAGGCTTCCTTCTCTGTGTACTAGAAGTAGGAAAATCAATCTAAATTTGATGGTTTGATTTAGAAAGTTTGACACTGACTTAGCAGTAAAGGCGGCCCGAATGCTGGACTTCAGATTATTGTTTCTGCTTCATGTGTTGATATTCAGTCTGTTACTGTGTCCATGTACCTTTACCATAGTAAGAGGAAAAAACTCTGTGTACTTGTAAACTTACTTAAGCTCAATTTTAATTGTTGGACTTGCTGCTGCAGGTCTCAGGATAAGTGTGCCGCCATCATTCCAATACAAAGTAGTGGTTTGCAATCATTTATTAGTGCTAAGAAATTCAAAATTATGGCGATTCAAGTATTCATTTTGTTACATGTGTGTCAACTTCTCATTACACACTTTGTCTTCAAAAAGACTGACACTGTTCTTCATCTCAACAAATCACCAGGCCCATTTTATCAACCATAAAGTGCACTTTGTGTGTTCAAACACACAGGCAAAACATTATAAATTTTAAAAAATAAAATAAAATAAATTACAGAGGCAAGCAGAGCAAACTCATAGCAAATGAAGAGAATAAAGATGCACTGAGCTGCAGGGGAACTCTGCTTCATCCTCTTTTCTCGTGGCCAAATGAAATACTTACTGCCACCTACTGGCAGAAATGATGATGTGCTCCAAAACTATGACATCAGCCCTGATGTACAGCAGCAATGTGATTTTATTTTCAGGCTATTTTCAAACACAGTCCATCCATCTGCATCAGACTTCTTTTCATTTATTGAACTTTTAAATGTCACTCTTAAGTCGGGACCTCAGCGATGCTTGCGTGTCAAACAGCCTTCTTGAAAAATACTTCAGAAAATTCCCAGTTCTATCTACTATGTTAGATCCTGTTGGCTAAAAGTTGCAGAGTGAGGTCATAAAAAGTATTCACTCAAGGAGCAGATTCATCAGTTTGGTAACACTCTACTCAAAGCTAGGGCTGGGTACCATTAAGAAAAATTCGACACCAGTACCAGATTCGTTGACTTAGATACCAGATCCTGAACGATTCTTTTTCCTATACCAGTTTTATCTGATCTGTTTGAACAAAAGATCACATTACACATACTTATGGTCAGCCCTGTTTTAGGTTGTAATCTGGTGTTTTTTTCTACACAATACAAGAGTACAGCCAGTCAACAGTACTATTAGATCTTGGCACAACAAACATGCTGCATGTGTAGTGGCTCACTGATTCTTTTGGTCATTCGATACCAAATTTTGGTCCCTGACATTCTTCGATACTAACTAGTATTGAGGTAGTTTGGTGGGTACCATAAAGGGCCGAAGTCCAGCCCTAGTCAAAGCATCCATCTATAATGCATTATAAACTTACTTATGAGTTACAATGTGCCAGCAGTGCTGTATAAACACAGTTTTAACCACCTATAGCACATTGTAAGTGCGTCTATGATGTGTTATATATGTTCATAATGTGTTATAATGCATTATAGAGACAGGCTTCATAGAAAGTGTTACCGTCATTTCTGATTTAGTTCTTATGTTAAGACTTCCATTGGTAGAAATCATTATAATTAGTGGTGCAGTGCCTGTTGAAAACAGCTGTTGAGACTTGTTTGGAATTGTTGGTTTTGGTATATCTGCCGTGATTTAGCGCCTTTCAGCAGTGACATGGGTGCAGTAAGTTACATGAACCTTTCAAGGCCTCAAGAAAATGTACATGTTGTGACTCTATGCACTAGTAAGTTTGTACATAACTGACATGTTAAGAAGTGTCATGTCACAGGATGTTACAGGTGAGGTGTGTTCTAGAGTTGGGAAGTAACGAAGTACAAATACTTTGTCACTGTACATGTTGCTGTAGATTTTTTTCAGGTTTCTATACTTTACTGGAGTACTTTTTTTTTTCTGACAACTTTTTACTTTAATTCCCTACATTTGAGCACAAATATCAGCACTTTTTATTTCTTATATTTTCCAAACAGGCCTCCTATTTAGTTGAACGCTTTTGCCTTTTTGGCTGTGCGCAGGTCGCTTTACCTACACATGTAACTATTTGACATTTTGGGAATGAGACTCATCAATCAATTCTTTTCCTGGTGCCTTTAGGAACAACTTTGACAAATCCTACTGAATCTACCTTAAAGTTTAATAGTCTTTGGTTTGTATTAATATGACGTGAGGTTCAGTGAGCTTTGCACAGAAATGGCTGGCGGAAATGTCCCTGAGGGAAATTTTCTACTTTCAATATTTTGAGAGCATTTTAGAAACTGTACTTTTCATTTTTACTTGAATCTTTTTTAATTTTTTAACACCAGTGTCTGTACTTCCGTGCACTTTTGCCATTTTCTGTCATTAACTATCGCTGATATAACCATTATTTTTCTGCACAGTGTCAGCTGTGGAAGTCGTACAGCTCTGCGTTTCCAGGCACAGCAACAGTAATTTTGACCACCATGTCTGATTCGATGTCTGCACATTGGGACGTTGGTGACATCAGAAGAATCTCAACACTGATTGGCTGTTGTGACACAGCAGGACCAGCGATCACATATGGACAGACACACAGAGGATTTCTTGCTTTTATAGAGAGATTTTATATTATTAATTGTATCAGGTAGATTTGGTTCACAACCAATAACGGCATGAGCTGAAAGCTCTGGTACATTTTTCAATCGTACTTCTTCTTCTTCTGGGAATTACATCCCAACCATTTGAAGGGTTACTTAAAAAACCTTCTATTTTTTTTATATTAGTTTTGTTTTCAATTTATACGTTATCCCCTTTCAAAATTCAGAGTCCACGTTAACTTTCCAAGCTTCTTAAAAAAGAGAATACAAATGCATCGTACACTGGAGAAACAGGATATACGGCGAAATTTCAACTCCTTCTCTACCTGCTGCCTGCAAGATCTCAATGCAACTTTATGTCGTGAGCAAATTTTTTTTTCACCACCACAAAAACAAAAAAAAAGTTCTGACATATTAAAATGAATAAATCTTTTTAAAAAGACTTTTCATCCCTTTTTTTGGGACTTCCTTTTCGTAAAAACTGACCGGAAGAAGTCAAAAACAGACAATGTGCCATCAGCGAGAAAAGAGCCTGAGCTCTTTCCTCCTTCTTCTGGGAGAACTGGGAAGCTTCTCACAGTGGTAAGTGTGATTGTAAGAGAATAAAAGAAGGGCGATCTTAAAAAATAAATATTGGATAAATAGACTTAATTCAAGACCTCCACAATCCCCAAATGTCTTGATGTAGAGTGTGGAATGACTCCTGGTTTACATGCTGAATGACTTTCAGGGAAAAAAAAACCTCTCCTGTGCACACAGTTGGACGTTTTCGGTCTGCTCCAGCGCCAATGCACAAAACTGCTTTGACTTCTGAGACTTGTGACTCCTGTTCCCTTTAATTCCATGTGCAGGAGGCGTCCTCGACTCTGAATCGCAGCCTGCTCCAGAAATTCAGCTCTGCCCTCCAGCTGGCAAGACAGACTGAGACAGGCTCAGAGATTAGTTTGTTCTCTCTGACTCACCTCAAAAGGAGTTTCCCTTTTAGTCCTTAAATATGACCGAAAAGCTTACCACTCCACTCAAAGGAAGAGGTTGATTTTGGCAGGGATGGCCTTACAGCCAGTAGAAGAAAAATACTGCCCCTGGACGGGAATGTATGTAATGTCGCCCCCAACTGCCTCCACCACGTCCCTGCGGGTGCAGTCGCCCCGCTGGCAGAGCTGTGAGTGGACACAGCGTTCCACGTGGCGACGGCTCAGTGGCAGGAAGGGAACGAAGCGGGTGATGAGCTTCTGCTTGATGATGCTGGAGTGGAAGAAGCCACCTGGAAAGACAAAAAGCACACATCAGTTTCTTTTTTCTGACAGTAATGCAAAAGTAGCCGAGCCTGCACAGCGATTTGTGAGCAAATTAGCTTGTTTGATGCAGCCGTTTCATTTCTGTGTTTTCTAATCACTGAAT
>JAQFJB010000021.1:8440407-8452804 GCA_029874875.1 Naso minor
TTATACTCAGATCTAAATTATGTTTCATGCAATGTTTGCATCCTTTTCTGCTAAGATGATTCATCGCAGCTACTGCATATTTAATTTGTAAAATTAATAAATTCAATTATCCATTCAACCTTTGTTTTTATCTCGAGAAACCTTTCAGGGCATGCCCTCATTGTCAGTCATGTCGAGAGTACAAATAAAAACAGGTAATAAAAACAGCGAGAGCAGTATTACGGAAACAGCCGTTTAAGAAATCATCTTAACTCAAAATCCACTTGCAGTTTTTGTTTTTCAACCACATCATATGGTGTTTCTTATGTCATATATATCATGATTGTCATGGTGTGACCGTCAGAAACTTTAGATCAGCTTTATCATTGCTCCTACTAACTCCATTCTCCAAAGATGAGCTTGCAATGCAGCTAAAAGTTCCATAAAAAGCATGTAAGTGGAGCTCGAGTCAGAAGAATCTCCATTACAGTGCCTGTTCACTTAATATGTACATTTTATGCTAGGTTACTTTCAAATCAGCATTCAGAACTTGTATTATTTTCCACAAAACGCATGTGTTTTCATTTTGCAGAATATATTTAACAAAGGCATGTGATAGTTGCATTACTGTGAGAATGAAACTTTAACAATCTTCACACCTCGGCTGTGAATTTTCGCACAAATCCTGCTGTTCTTTTCTTGTATTCAAATGAGCTTCACATTACAGCTCACAACAGAAGAAATGAAAAACCGAGGAGATCTTCAGCTTCAGTTCTCACTGATTACTGCAGTGCATTGAAAATCAGAGTAAAATATTACTGAAGCAGTCTGTTAGATATACTGTAGGATTACTTAAAGGCTTTAGATCCATTTTGCAACAAGATGTGTGATATTAAACGAACGCCCGTAACCAGTTTTATTTCTAATCAGTGGTTTGATTCCAGGTGGAGGAAGTACAGCTCACTAAGTCAAACTAGTAATATAGTTATGCTTGGGACAATAATCAATATAATCGTGAATCAGGATGAAAAAACAGTCATGATCATTTTATTGTGTTGAATTTTCATTATTGTGCGGCAGTGGTTAACAACCTAGTAGTCCATGGTGCGTTTGCAAGGGGTTTGTAAAACAATAAAATATAAATTTTTTAAAAATCCTATGACCTCATACATATAAAACCAACTTGCTTCCTCTGGTTGTTCTTCCAAAAAGATCCAGCAGGACTGTTTACAATGTGAGACGTAACGAACACACTAATCCTCTGTTTCTGAGTTCATCTGTATTGAAATCATCAGACCTGGTCAAATTCAGAACGGTGCAAATTATTCATAAAGCTAAAAATGATCTTCTGGGCAACATACAAAAAATTTTTTTGTTAGAGGAAAGGATGTAAAAGGTATGACCTAAGGAGGAAACACAAACTACAACAACAAAATGTAAGAACCACGCTGAAAAGTATTTGCTTATCTGTTTGTGGGGTTATTCTTTGGAATGGTTTGGCTGAAGCAGTTAAACTTAGTCAAAACTTAAATCAGTTTAAAAGAGAAGTATTTGATTTCCATAACAGGGAGGAGTGTGTTCGTGAAGCCTGTTAATGAAAGGGTTTGGGGAAAGGGGCGACAAAGCGTGTGTTTTGTGGTGGTGAGTGTGTTGTGTGGCGATCAGGGGTTGGAAATGTATACGCTTTGCTTCTTCCATCCCCATTTCAAACAGTGTCTGTCAATGTTGTATTTGTTGTTTGCTGTTGTTCTCTTGTTTGTTATTGGCATATTGTAGATTTGTTGTGTCTGTATCTACGATGTTATCTGGCTCGGTTTGAAATAAATCTTTGAAAGAAAAAAGACCTTTACAGACGTACATTATTTATCAAATAGTAGCTGAGAATTTTAGTTACCTTCACTACAAAAGGTAATAGGTCTTCATTTCTAATTCCCTCTGTTTGATACATATAATATTGGTCACATTTTAGTACGAAGCCTCATTTTGATCCGCTTCTTCTTCCTTTTAAAGTTATGGTGTTATGCTGTTAATACAATTTCAACACTTTCTGCATTCTTTTCTAATTAAGACCCCTCCAGCATCCCACTGGACGGACACCATTATTTCTTAACAAGGCCTTTATTGTTAAAAGTTTGCGCTCGTGTTGTTAAAAACTTGACTTCCAAATTCAGCATACAGCACTTGAAGTTAAACAAACGCGCAAACCCTAAGAAGATGACAACCACCATTGTTCAAAGGAGAAAAGATGATGACAAAGAACTACTACTCTGCAACATGACATTAGCAACAAGGAGAAATGGTTAAAACAAACTGTTTCAGACACTGTTTAGACAGACTCTGGCCCCAGGAGAGAAAAAAAAACAAGATTAAGAGCAAAAAGAGACGATATATTTTTGGCCTGAGGTTTAGACCCACTGTTGTACGGAAGAGAGCAGCCATGGTTGCTAATATCTTTTTATATTCTGTTATCTCGAGATCACGAGATAATCATTTTGTTATCACAGGATAACGCTCACTCTTGATAACTGGTGAGCCTTCATCACAAGACTGAAAGCTAGTGTCTGGATCGTGATCACACAAATTCGGCCCCTCAAGATCACCGCCGCTGTCGAGGAGGATTCATAACTGAGCAGTAAATAAAGGTATAAATGTGTAGTTTTGCTTCCTGCAGTTAAAGCAGACAACTATGACGTAAGAATAATATGGAAAACATCATGTCTGTGATAATCAAAGATGTTGACCTACTCCCCTTTCTACATCATCCACTTCCAAAAACAAGTTAAATATAAGATGTGTGCAAATATAACTATGCTACCACTATTAAAACATTCCAAAATAAAAAGAAAAAATAAGAGGGAGATGAGGTTACTATTATTTATCTTTTATTTGAGCAGGAAGACTTTAATAATCATGGTTACTTATTTGTGTCTTAACTGTGCTGTGATAAAAATTCATTAACCAACAAAATATTCCAGTGATTTCAGTGTGTTAAGTAAGATAATTTTTATTTTCCAGTTTTAAGAATATTCTATGGATTATCGGGGTAATATCGATAATCACAACTATTTTGGACAAGATAATCATGGTACGAAATTTTCATATCGTCCCATGCCTACATATTGCAGTGTAAAGGTGCTATGTTACATCATCATGATTAAAAGTACCAGACTCATTGTGCAACACAATACATATGAGAATCACACAAATCATTTTACAGTCCTGAAATCAATGCAGTGGAGTAAAACATTTCATATATTTGCAACTGCAATAGAAACAGAAATAACAAAATAGTAGAATTACTCAAGTTAAGTACAAATACCCTAAAACTGTTCTTACTGTGGCAGGGTACTAAATATTAACCAACACAGGGTTTATTTGTTTTTTATTTATTTTTTTGCTTAGTGCAGAAGCACATATGTATGTATGTTACTCAGAAAGCACTCCTGAGTAACAGTATACTGGCAGCACTGCACATGCTGACTGTACATGCTGACACTAAAACCTACACATCTTATGGTATGGGTGCCTATTTATAATATTGCACAGGGCCTGTGAGGTCAATGAGAGGGTATCCAGGCACACATACTGGTTGTGTTCATACAGACGTGCATTACGTACCTGATAAGACCGTCCTGAACGGCATTAATTATTAAAAATGATCTTTTCAGCTACTCTAAAGCTGTTTCCTACAAATTAATTTTGTTGCTTTAATGTACTTTTGTTATATCGCGTAGAGGAGACTGCTGACCTCCAGAGTATTCAGCCACATCTTGATCCAACAATCTCCATGGAAGGTGGAGACTGATTATGCATCTGACTGACATTTCATGGGCCTTGTTCAAAATCTGCTGAGATTCTGAAGAGAGAAGAAACTTTTTCCAGGATGTTTTCCCTGTTGTCTTTAGTCCCATGCATGACAAAGCAATTCAGACAGTTTTGTGGCTGTTTCTGTCCGGACTTGAAAAGCTTTCATCTTTTGATTGTCTACAACAAAATACATTTAGAAAGAAATGCAATGCTGCCCAAGTTGTTTATCTATGGAAGATGAGAGCGGCCATCACTGCTAATTTTTTCATTCTGTTACTCGAGATCATGAAATAATCATCTCATTACTGCCGGATGATGGCTTGTTTTGCCGTGATAATATGATAACAAAGTCCATTGTAAAATAAATGGTTGTTTCCTTTTTACTAATAATTTGTGCTGCAGCACGCACAGCACCCTGGCTTACTTCCTGCGGTTATGAATATCCACAACGCTGGCGCTGAAAAGTGTTAACATAGAGATGCTGTGGGGGTCACGCAGTGAGACGAGCAAGTCTTACGGAAAACCGCGTGGCCTTAATCATGTCTTTATCTCTGCCATAACAGTAATATAGGCTTTATTTGAGCAGCTGCTGGCTGATGCAGGGAAGGGAGTTGATCAACATGTTTGATTATCACAAAAATGATGTTTTCGGTACAACCTTTACATCGTAGTTGTCTGCTCTAACTACTAGAAACAAAACTACATATTTACACCTTTATTTACTGTTCCGTTATGAATCCTCCCCGACAGTGGCGGTAATCTTGAAGGGCCGAATCTGTGTAGTCATGACTCAGACACTCGTTTTCGATTTCTACATAATTAATGCTGTGATCTTGAGATGAAGGCTCGTTAGTGTGAGAACCAGGTAAACGATCCCATTATCCCAGGGAAACGACTTTTGCCATCTCATGATAATGATTTAGTTTATTCTGTTTTCATGAAATTACAAGCCCTTATCCCGTGATAACAAGATCATTTTTTAAAAAGTCTTTAAATATCAAAATGAAAAAAGAAGTGACCATGAACGCTTTTGGCTTCCCTACTTAGTGACAGCGGTAAGGAAAAAGGGCAGAAGGTGGGCTGCGTGGGTTGGGGGAGTAAAAGCAATAGCAAAAAAAACAATGAATGCTATAGCCTAATAGTAAAAATATATGTAGGCAATGGTAATGGCACATAATTTAATTCATACTAATATTAGTTTTAATAATAGTGATAATAATAAAAATAAAAATAATTTAAAAATATGATAAATATGATAGAAGTTTGAGAAGTAGGAGGCGCAGCTATGATCAGCCCGGCCACAGTCCAGGAGAATCTGTGAGACGATAAAGCAGAGAAACTCCAGGAAAACAATCAAAGTATTAACAGGCATAAATGGAATATAAATGCAAAACATGTGAGGAGAGCGATGAAGAGAGAGGAGCTCAATGTGTCATGGAAGTCCCCCAGAACCATCAGAATCAAAGAGTCTCGATGTTTTTACGGTCCTTGTTTATACTCAAATCTTGTGGTTAAGTTAAATGATAGAGTGTTTTTGACTGTAGCTTAAATCTTTTCATATTTACTTTTAATTGGCCCTTACTTTTACCAAAGTATTCTTGGTGCCAACACCTTACTCACATGCTGTATAAGTGTATGTTTACTTTGCCAGTCACATTACCAGGATTATACTTATATCAGCTGTGCAATTACGCCTTTTTTTTAAATGATGAAAACAACATCAACTTGTAGAAAAATGCTTCTGACTCGGAGGTTTGAGGTGTCAACCAAAGCACATGAAGCAATGCAAGTAAAGGATGATGACAAAAACAGAAGATGTGCGCTTTCAAAGCTGGCTATAAGCAAAGATAAACATTCACGCTTTCATTATTTATTTATTTAAATCACACTGGTCGACAGAGTAGTTGTTACGTGCAGCGGCTGACACTATTTGGCGTCCAATAAAACATGTCTCAGCTGTCTCAGCTTTGTAAGTGTCCATGCTAAACCAGCCAGGTTAAAGAGGGTCTCACAGGAGTCTGGTTTTAGCTGCACACGATTTAGAAGTAAACAGAGAAACAAACACTCGGTGTAATCGCGCAGCAGTGGATAAATCAAAGGCTACAAATGGATCATATCTCTCCTCCTGCCTTGTGTCGGCTGCAAGCTTCTGATGGGCTGATGAGGAAAGCTTGTGTAGCCCACAGAATAAAGATAAAAGTAGATAAAAGTACAAATTTGATAGTCTTGAGCTCTGTGGAGACTGCTTTTCTATTAGTGTTCTTGATTTACAGAGTTCTGTTTTTTACTTTATTGTCTCTTTTAAGCACAATGTTAAGTGTTTTTCAGAAGTGAATATTTGCCTTCTGCTGAGTTTGTCTTCTGTTATGGTCAGTTTTCTCCCATTTTTATTTTTGACTTTTGCCTAAAAACTAATGAGCTATGAATACGTCAACCCTTACAGAAACACCAGATGGGTTTTACATGTGCAAAACCACGTGTAATCACGTGAAAAAATGTGAAACTTGTGTTTCTCATGTGCTGCATGTGATACACACATCTTTTTCACATGTGTGCCATGACTCTCACATGTGGAAACATGTTTCCACATGTTACAACATGAGGTTCACGTTTCTCATATGTGATAACATGTTCACATGTGGGCACATATGAAAAACATGGGAAATGCATGTGGAATTTCTTGAGCTGTATTTTCTTCCTTGTTTGCACTTTTGCATAGGCTATAGAGTTGATTTGTTTATTTAGGGAGTGAACAGTTACTCATGTCATTTTTTCATATAAGCCCATTTTATATATATTTTTATACACATTCTACATGAATTTTGCTGAAAACATGACGTCATGACCTCCTTATTTTCTGTGGCACGCAGCAAACTTGAGAGGCGGGTTGGCATGCAGCCTGTTTAAAATCTTTACATGTTCTAGTTGAGGGGATCATCTTGTCATTAGAGGATCTGCGTTTCGCAGTAGCGGTCGGTGTGCGCATGCGCGGCCGCATCCTCCGCTCCCCCTCGCGCTGAGCGCTGACAGCAGGCTGGCCGGAGACCGTTGTGGCTGCTGCTGCTGTTGTTGTTGCCGCTTCCGTCGCCTCTGTCTTCCACGTTGTGAGCCGCTGCCCGGATTCAAAGTGACACCAGAACTGGACTTAATTTCTGGCACAGGAAACAAAAAGAAAACCAACAAAGTGTTTTTGTGAGGGTTCGGGCACGCTGACCGCCGAGCTTTTTCCTCTCCCGTCCTCCTCCCGGTTGTAAACGGACTGTCGGAAGGTAAGTGTCCGCTTTTTGTGACAGTTTTCGGTGCGGAGGGAGAGAGGGATGAACTGGCGGCTGCAACCGGTTTGCTGTCCCGCACGGCTCGGTTAACTTCAGCCTCCCTTCAGCTCAGTTTCCGGACTGTGTGTTTGTTCAGATGTGTGAATTTAGTCACTTGCTGACGACATGTCCAGAATAACGGCTGTTTTAAGTTTCTCTCCGGCCGGCCGTTGACTGACCATCCCGCATGCAGCACGCTGACCGTCCTAAACGTGGCATTAAAACGCTGCAGGGAATAACGTTACTTCATGTGTCGTTGTTTCCCGCAAAAAGGCAACACACCATTTTTTCATAGGCAGTAGCTTCTGATACAGGTGACCCCGGTGACTTATTGTCACTAAAACCGAGTTCCCGGTGTCTTGATTCAAGTTCTTGCTAATGACAAAACAGAACCTGGAGCTGAGGTGGAAATTCAGCAGTTTGAGTTGGTGGAGAAAACGTATCATTTGAACAAACGGAGTTTTTCACAGAAGGGACTGTAGTTGCCTCATCTGCCTCATTGTATTTGTACTGGCTGGGATCGCTTCATAGTATGAGCAGGAGGAATGATCAGCAGGCTAACTGTGTATTGTTTTCTCTTAACATTATTTTGGCTACAGTGTTTTGTTATTGCTTACCTATTTTTTTTAAGACCTGGAGCAAAAAAATGGCACAAACAATCCCAATTTATCAAATCTGGAACCATTTCTAATTTCAAATGACAATATCTCAAGGATATTTCTATTCATACTCTTAAAAAAATTGATTGTAACTTGACTGTCTGATGGTGGATGAGAAGTCTCAGTCTCATCTCTCTGGCTCCTCATGATGACAGTTTAAACTGAGCTGGGCTGGGAAGATGCTCTCGTTCACAGAGTCTGCTGTAGCTTTGGGTGTTACGTCAATAATTTTATTGGTGCTGGATAAAATGTTACTGCACAAGTATCCAGAACCTTCAAGTTCTTAAAACTGGTTTGAGACTGTATTATATTAGTGCAAAAATTGTGTTTCTGCCTGTGTTCAGACATATAACATTTGAGAACTTTTTTTTTTTTTTTTTTACGGCATCCTTTCTTTCATTTAGCAAAAAAAAAAGACAAAATTGAAACAAAAAAGGATTTTTGAAATTCAGAAGTCATGTTGGTAGCTCGCTCGAAGACTCAAAATGGATTTACAAATCTTAAAAATGGATTTTCAGCCTAATAGCCTAACTTTTTTCAATTGGCCAAGCCGATACATATTCAATATAAATGATGAATATCAGATGATTATTGGTGGATCCGCTTAATTCTACTTGAACTTCTTACTGATTTTACTGAGAATTTAAAAACTTATTTGTTTTTATTTGTGCAAGCTTAGCGTAAGTTATGTTACCTTATGTCAAAGGTCAAAATTTTTCAATCAAATTGTGACCCCCTAGAACTGAAATCCAATCGAATTGTGAGATACTGTGGTAGCTTGATAATCAGTCTGAATTGCAATTTTGTGTCACTTCAGTAATTTAGTCTCGAAGCGTGTTCACATTAGCTTGTTATCAGCTAGGATGGGTGGTGGATAGGCTTTGGGTTATTTTGCTGTAACCAATCAGTCACCAGTGATGTTCCCTCTGACGTCATCTTCATTTGACATGACGAGTGTTCACGGAAACCGTCGAAGAGTTGCTATTTTGGAGTCTGACCGCTTGAACAGCTGTGTCAGTCTCGTACTCGCTTGTTGCCGTTTTTTGAGTCCACTTTCCTCTCGCTGTTTCTCATTTTTCAGGAATGTAATGAACTTATTCAGAAGTCTGGAACTCCCCTATTATGTCAGTCCTAGAAGTGAAATTTTCAATTAATACCAATCTCTAACAAGCGTGGCGAAGTCTTGTTGCTGTATCGCCTAGCCAAGTCAAAGTGAAAGTGTTTACATCAGAGCTTCGGTTAAAAAAGTGTCCGGGGACGTATCAGTTACGAGGCTGCTTGGTTCAGGTTTTCACAGCTTGTAGGTGTGTTCGGTGGAGAAAAGGAGAGAATAAATGAATTGGATTGAAAATAGGAAAGATGGCTGAAGTCTCCTTCCACCGTCTCTGCTCCGGATATAAACTGCGCCGTGGAAGACCACCAGCTTTAATGAGCAAAGTATTTCTGTTCAGGAACAAAAGGCAGCTCTGTTCTTTTACTCCATTAAAGCTGCTTGTGTATCTGTGTTTCCCACATTTGCTTGGACCCGATAAACACTCTTCTAAGTCATCAGCTCAGGTTTCAGGCCTTGTGTGCTCCGTAAGCAGAATGAGCACCGGCCGGAGCAGGTGGCTTCCCTACGCCAGAGGAATGTAAATAGAAACGGTAACTCAAGTCTAATGTTCAGCGGCGGCTGCCTCGAAACGGGCCGCAGCTAAAAGTGTTGACAACGATGCAGCGCTGCACTTGTAAAAGAAGCTTAAGCGTGTGTGTGTGTGTGTGACATTTGTTTCAATTAATGTTGTCCTGTGCTGTGTGTAAGGAATACACAAATGTTTTCTTAACAGTAAATCCTGTGTCTGACAGAGGTCTGACTTGTGCGTTCAGGCTAAAAGTCGCCACAGCAGAGTTTCCAGCTGCCAAGAACACTTGTACTTTTGGGGGATTGTCAACATGCTAATATCAGACTTGAGGTGCATCCTGTTGGCTTACTTGTAACGTGATGATTTTGTCAATAAATCCTCATTCTACTTGTTCAACATGGCCTGGGATTTTCCTGTTCGTTCTAGTATGTCCCACAGGCTGGCTTCCAATTAAGAGAAAAAACAGCCAAGTGTGTTTTGTATCTTCAAGTATTTCTTCATCGAGGTGTGTCACACCTAATGCTGGATCGATATGAGATAAAACCAGCTTGGTTAAAGCCTGAACTGACATGTTGGGGGCAAAAAACCCAACAGGTGTCTGGAGTGACAGTTGTTGGTTTTCTGTGCTGCAGTGTGTCATAGTTGAAATCAACCAGCGCCTCATCTATCAGCCATTGTGCCCCACAGTGGCAGAATGGCTGATATTTGACCTACTCTTCAACTAATTAATTGTTCACTGAGGGCAAAAATCTGCATGTTGTTATTATTATGTTATTGTTATTGTTGATGATTCCAGATCAAATAAATGAATTTCAAAATGTGGTCCTTTGGCTCGATCAAGCTGTGTCTCTGTCTGCAGTCACTACTCTGTTATCAATCAGTTGGTTTGGTTTGGCTGCATGGTTGTAGCCAAAACACTGACCATGATTATGTTGATCAATATTAAGATTATTGAGCACATTATTTATCAGTTTTTGGGACAGAATATGATTACGGCACTTTAAATTTAAATGTTTGTTTTGCTACATTCCCACTAATGTACAAGTCTTTATTATTAACTGTCAGAATAAAAAATAAATAAATAAAAAATCGATGAGTAGAAATGTTCCTGAGCTATTTCTTGCTTTCAGATACTGATTCTGATCGCCAAACTTGCTTAGTGGCTGATCCGATACAAGCACGTAAAATCAGCAGTTCCTTTAAAACGTAAGGTTTCATCACAATTTTGTAAAATAAAATGATTTAAACGTTTAACACGACAAAACAGTCGTGCAACAGCAACTTAAAAACAAAAATTTTATTTCTTACACATCACCTTTTTAGTGGTGGGTGGGACTTGCTGGTGTAAAGATTTGCCAAATAGACATTTTTCTTTTTCTTTCTTTTTTTTTTTAGCTCTGTTACAGATGTTTTCCAGTACAGTCAGTATTGGAACAACTCTACCTGTGAGGTGGAGAGAAACAAGAGCGTGAATGACATGCAGGCTGTAGATAATACAATAGAAATGAAACAGGTGCACATAAGCAATAGAAATAACATAAGCATATATTGTTGGACTAGATCTGTTAACTTTTGTAGTGACTTGGTTCTAGAGTAGGGATGACAAGGATGGGGATTCAGTGAGTTCGAGAAGAGACGTTATCCTTCTTTTCCTTCATGCATTTTTCTTGGGACAGTTTTGGTTCAGTTTTCAGGTGCAGGTCACTTTTTGCAGGCTTTTCGCTAAGCGCCAGCCAGTGCCTAAACAGCAGCGCATAAAAGCATTTATGGCAGAGCACTCTCCCCCTCCTGATGTCCTGTGTCTGTCAGAGAAATGCTGATCCTGAACGTGAAACTGCGTTATTGTGGTTTTTTTCCGTTTTATCAGGTTATCAGGTTGTTTTTCAGATGAGTGAATCTCTTCGGATCGTTTTTTAAAAACTGCATATTTTCCCCCGACTCTGCATCTAGTCTGCTAAATCTCTCTCTACCTGCTCTGTGTAATGTTCTTGAACTCACTTGCTCTAAATCTAAAATACCGTACTTCCAAACGACAGAACATGATCCGTTTTGAGGGATTAGCTCTTTACCTTCTGTTTCAGGGATTTTACATTCGTTTTGCCTGTCTGCTCTCTGTTGTGTCTCCTCTGTGCTGAACTGCCGCTGCAGGGTGCATGCATGCGCGGTGGCATAACCCCAAATGTGAAGCCGAAACATTTCAATTGCCAGCTGGTGTCTGGTTGTTTCAAGAAACCCTTGATTTGACGTGCAGTGGAGTTTTCTGTGAGCTGAGCAAGCGCTGAAAACATCAGTATCACAGTCGAGCAAGTTCATGGAACTGTGGGAAGCCAAAATCATGATCATGATTATTATTCAATAAATTGTGCAGCTGCACTGATTGAATAGTGATTGCAGTCTGACATTCCTGTAGTTTATTGCGCCACATACAGGTAAAGAGGAGGCATGAAGTCATGCCGAAGCCCAACATGTGGTCGAAAAATTCTGACGTGTGTTACAGTCGTTTAAGTAAAAACTGGTTTACAAATAGACCAAACAACAAAGGCAGTTTATTCTCACACAGACTTTTTTTTTTCTGTTTCTGTAGTCAACACGATCAGCAGTTGACCACACAACTGCACAACCTAGACCCCTCATAACACTGCACCAGCATCAATTATGAATTGATATTAATATTTAGTGATACCTACATCAGCATATTGTTTACTCATCCTGCTGCCAAGAGTGAGCATCAGCCTCCACGTCCCTCTCATGTGTTGCCTCGACTGCAATAACAGCATCTCCTCAGTGTAACTGAACGGCTGTGCGGAGGTAAAGCAGTGAAACCTGAGCGGTGAGGTTCCTGCTGCCATCAGCTCCGTCTCTCCAGCTCCAGCTCATTCTTTCACCTTAATTCACCCGCCCAAAGAGACGGGAGAGCTCAGCTCAACCTGCACTATAAACCTCAGAAAGTAACCTCGTCATGGCTTTAGACTAACTAGCACCAGCATAATGTTGTGGAGCACCACTCAGATTAACA
>JAQFJB010000021.1:8499027-8510117 GCA_029874875.1 Naso minor
GTTGGTCCGCTTTTAGCTCTGCAAAATACTGCAATACCCAGAAGACTTTGTAAGTTGCCGTAGAATGCTAAACAAATCCTGTCGTCATGACGCAGTCACTCAGTCAAGGTACTGAATTATTCTGGCTGAGAGATGACAAGCTTGTACCTCACTCTTTACAAGCCTGCAAAAATTTTATCCATCTGTACAAGCTAGCCATGGCCTGCTCTCAACAAAAGTGTTTGGACACTTATTTCAGTACATCTTCAACAGAACGAACGAAACACTGATAAAAAATTATCGTCCATTCAGTTGGAAGTGTGACCCAGCGTACATGAAGTTTGGTTTCATATCCAACAATAGTTGCCTACCAAAGCCTGTCTGTGTAATCTGCCAAGAGGTTCTCAGCAGTGAGGCAATGAAATCATGAAAAATGCGTAAACATTCGGAGACAAAGCACGCACATCTCAAAGATAAAGATAAATCTGAGGACTTTTTTTTTTTTTTAAAGAAATAAGGATGAAATGGCCAACCAAAGTGCTGCAAAGCAATTCTTTTTCCAAAAAATGACATAGGTGGGCCCCACAGGTTGAGGGCCATTACATTACTGGGCCCTGGCACACAAAAAGTTTAAGAAAGACCGAACTAGGTGACAACGTATAAGAGTGTTGAACAGAATCAATCCCCATGTTACCAACATTTTACAAAAATATATATTGAATATGCATAGTGGTCAGGGTAAAAAAAAACTCAAAGTGGGTCATCAGTGGGCAGAAAAATTGATTAAATAAGCCACTAGATGTAAAAATTTCAATAGCAACCCTGGGCCAACAAATATCACATAATATGCAAAGTCACATAACCACCTACCGCAACGAAAATGTATATCGACTATTGTAAGAAATAACATGGAGAGAATAAATTACAGCCACCCTCTGGACTGGAGTGAGGGTTTGTGTACTCTTGTAGGTGTTTTGGTGAGAGTCTGGTGCATTCAGTTGCTTCAGTAGGCTGTGATCCTTCATCTGACGTAGTTGTTGAATATGTGATTCCCAGTTTCTAAAAAGTCATTTGAAAGAAAATTCTGCTGAAGCCAGTCAGTCCGTTTGTCCTCCCACTCTTTATATTCTGTTGGGATCGTGAGAGTTGTGTAGTGTGTCTCCACATCCGACCCCTTTGACTTGAAAGAGTTTCCTGCATCTCTGACAGCAGAAATCAAGTTTGTCAAGTGCAATATGTAGAATAGTGATGTATTTCTGTACAATACAGTAATACTGAAAGGTCTCATTTTAATTCACTTTGTCTTGTTGTTATTTTAAAGTGTTTCCAGACTGACACAAATAAGTGACGCACATATTTTGTGCGTTAAAAGAACAGTTGACGAAGTTGAACGCAATAGAGAAGGAAAAAACATTTATGATGGAGAACATCTGCGGTTATTTTTTTTTTTAATAATAGATGTCACTAAGTGTCACGGTTTTCATTTTCATTTTTCTGTGGGGTAATGCTGCTCAGAAGCTCTGGGGAAGCAGAGAGCTCTCCTCATCTCTTGTCAGCGTGGAGGTGTGAAGTGTCCCTGACTCGGAGTGTGTCATCAGTGTAACACCAGGGCCAGTGTCTGTCATCTCAGTCTCATCAGGTGCTTATTAACAGTGAAGGGAGCTCAGCCAATGAAACAGCTTCTGAGGCCTCCTGTATTCATGAGGGAAGTGAGCGCTCCATCTTATTACTTATTACTCTTACTTTATTGATGGAGATTGACCTTTGATGGAGTCTGTGCGCAAGAGCTCAGCATGTATTTTTAGCTTGTGTCCATATTGTCTTTGCTCTGAAATTGAGTGCCAGCACATGCAATAATACCTGGAGTTGAGATGAGGTTAACACTAAATCCTGTGTTTTTGCATCTTAACAATTTAGGGATGGAAACAGCTGTCATGCACTCAAAGCCCCTTTTGTATCGAGAAAACTCTCCTTTATAAATTGCCATTTAGAATTTTTCTTGTTTTTCTCTGCCACTGTAAAGCACTTGTAATTGCCTCGTGGCTGATCTATATAAATGAACTCTCCATGCTTTTGAAATTTAAAGCACCATCAGGCTGGATTAATTTTTCATTCATGATCGATCACTCGTCTTCATTATTTTAAGACCTCTTTTCTTGATTACCAGAAATGTTCGTCAGTACTTTTACATAATGTTAGTTTGGCTGGCAGTTAATTCATTTCTTTGTTTTTTATTTCTTACTTGAACCAGAAATGTGTTCGTGTGTTGTTTAAGACTGTGGGAGGGCCCATATGTGTGTGTTCATTGTTTGTGTCATTTAAAATTTATTTTATTTGTTTATTTAACAGCGGCGCTGCACATTAATAAACATTACTGTAAGTGTGCCAGACTTAGCCAAGAGGCTGTTTTTTATCTGTAGTCCCTGAGGGGATGTCACAAAGTCCCCTTAGAAAACAGAACAAAGCTTTTCATTATTAATCACTTAAAAGCAATAAAAAAAAGAAGAGAGAATATTCATGTAATATAATAACTGCTGTCTTTTATTATTATTAGTAGTAGTAGTAGTAGTAGTAGTACTGCCAGAGTATCATTATGAGATGTTTGCAATGCTGGAAGATTGCTGTCCTTCAACTTCCCATTTGTCGTTTGATTAAATTTGCACATGATGTGAGATCTCTAAAAAAGACATTTACTTCAACGTATTATGAGGGTTTTATATTCTGTGTTGTTGAAACAGTTTGAAGTCACCTTGAAAAGAAATGCTCCCATTTAACTGTGTTTGCAAAGGAATTTGCTTCATCTAGTATATTTATGAAATTGTTATGGATAGGTTTGACTGCATGGCCAAGCGGCTCTGTGAGATTTGACCTGTTCCTTCATGTATTATGAAGATAATAAACATCAAGGAGTCTTATAAACCAAATTGTTTAACAACACCGAGCTAACACATACATCTCACTTTCTTTAGTTCTGGACTGGAGGATGACGGATCCAAATCACCCCATGAACGCCCTCATGCGTCTGAATCAGATCCACCCGGGTCTTCAGTACCGCCTGCTGTCCCAGTCCGGCCCAGTGCACGCTCCAGTCTTCACCATGTCCGTGGACATCCAGGGAACCACCTACCAGGCCACCGGGAACTCTAAGAGAACCGCCAAGCTCCAAGTAGCCCTCAAGGTGTTTAATGAGTTCAAACTGTCGCATCAGAAAATCATTTCAATCTGGAAATTATCCTTAAAACAATCTCTGGATAAAAGCTAAAAACCAAACCAAATATCTTCAATAAAAATGAAGATATTTCTCAACTCCAAGAGGCATTTGCACTAAATTAATAAAATTAATAAAATGCAGCCGCATCCTCCTTTTCTTTTATGCATCGCAAAGCGTGACAGTAGTGAAGTAGTGACCATTAACAGAATTAAAAGTGCAGTGTTGCTGCCGTCCACACGTTGACTTTTAGCCACACTAGCGGATGTAGCGATGACAGTTCCTGTTGGTCAGTTTGTCCTGACTGTAACATCTCAGCATCCAGTGGAACGGCGTGAAATCTATACATTCATGTTCCCAGAGGATGAACCCCTCTGATTTTGGTGGTTGTCTAATTTTGCCTTTAGCGCCATTATTAGGTTGAAATTCGTGATTTTGAGTCAAATCTATCGACGACTTGTCTATGAACTCTAAAACAACATGAAATGATCCCATAACTTTTTATGTTTTCAAGCAACATCATCAGGTTTAAATGTAAATTTGTTCCTAATGACACCAAGTAGTTGCAAATATCAGCCTCAGCAGTAATCTGTTTAGTGCAAATGTAAGCATGCTGACACACTTAACTAAGATGGCGAACATGGTAAACGTTTTACATGCTAAACATCAGCATGTTAACAATGTCACTGTAAGCATGGTGATGGTAGCATTTTGCTCAAGGATAGCGTCACAGAGCTGCTAGCATGACCATCTGGTGCAGGTCTCCGGTGTTGTTGTTTTGTTTCAGTGGTATTTTATTGATGCAGTGCCAGAGGGAAATGGCAGAGTTGCAACAACTGGAGAAAAAAAACAAACTTATTGTGGTGTTCCTGAAAACATCTCAGATATGTGTTGTAGGATTAAACAGTATAGTTAGGATGAACTGTGGAACTGGAACTCAGCAGGCTAATAAGCCCATGACGACATTAGACTTCACATTTTTATCACCCCAAGCATGATGGGAGCTGTAGTGCCATAGCTTAGAACATCTTTATAACAAATAGAAGTTAAAACACACACACACACACACACAAAAGTGGCAAAATCCTTGAGGGTTTGCCGATTTTTACATTACTCAGGCTGACGTTCTTCTGCTGTACATCCATTCATGCACTGTAACTGATAAACCAATACATTACAGTAACAAAATGTGTCATTTTTTTCTTTAAGAACTCTGTTGAAACATGTTTGTATTTCAGAGCCTTACCTTTAATGAAAAAATATAACAGCACGGCATGCCGACATGCATTAACAGCTGAAAGTGCCTAACTGTTTGGAACAGGAACCAGATGAGAGTTCAAAGTTTAGAAACAACACTTAGCAGTTATTCCTCTGTCTGCCTTTTATAGTCATTTGTCACTCATTCTGTCCTTTAAGGTGTCAGATAAAAAAACATGAACATTTTCTTTGACAAAGAAACACTTGAACTGAGAAGAGAGGATGTTCTTTTTGTGACAAAGCTTTTATTGAACTTGTTAAGTTTGACTGCTCACACTTTTCACTTTGTCAGGCACATTTATTCATGGAGTTACACATTCACACGTCAGAGCTGCGCGGTACAGCCGGTCTTAGTGTTGTTGTTGTTGTTGTGGTGGTGGTGATGGCCACTTTGTAGGCTCACTGCAGCAGCTGTTGGGTGGCTGCGTGCCTTGCTCAAGGACAGCTCAGTCACAGATGATGGAAGTGTGATTCATTTTGTGTCTGTGGTGAGTTCAGGGACAGTCAGGGCATCAGAAAAGTTTACCAGTAGCAGTAAAAACTCATCTGTTAAACCTGTGTGTCACCTGTGTGTGTGTGTGTGCGTGTGTGTGATTTGTCGTCATGCGTCTGCGTTTTGTTCCCTCCTCAGGCGCTGCAGGCTCTGGGCTTCGTGCTTGGCGGCGATGGAGATGTGGACTCGTTGAGCGCTGATGAGAAGTCAGATGGCGAAGGCAAGAACGACAGGATGTCCACCAGCTCCAGCTCCACCTCCATCACCTCCTCCACAGACACACAGGAGGTGGGGAGCTAACACACACACACACACACACGCACACACAAACACACTGGGATTATTAACACATACACAGGCCTTCTGTGAAATGTCAGTGTCACCAACCTGTGATGTGATGGAAATTCCTCAGTAATAACAAGAACGCTTCAGTGAGTTTTATTAAAAAAGTCAAAATATCATCCAGCCAAAAACAAGCTGCAGACCCTCAAATGAAGTCATCCTTCAATGAAATATAGATATTGTGTTAATAATATTCCCAGAATAATATTTTGTAAATAATACAGCACCTTGTAAATCATGTGGTCACACTGAGTACGTTTCCATGACGTTAGAGAAAATCGATTGATTGTGTTAGTCCGGCTAAAACCAGACCTTCAAAGTGCATGTAAACATGTTAGTCCAACTGATATCACACAACCAGCTGAACGGGGCATATCGCCGCCTACTGTAGCGGAGTTGGACAATAAATTGATTCTCCCTTGACGCTTGTATACTGAGACAAGCACAGCAGTCCAATTATTGCTTCATCAAGCTTTAACTGTAGCTTGACTTTACTGCATGTAAACGTACTGACTGACTCTCTATAGCTCCCTAAACTCTCAAGTTTTATTTTGTGCGGAATTCATTTGCTAAACTAGATAAAACACAAATGAAAAAAATTAAAGATAATTTAACTGATAGCACTTTTTAAAAATTTTCTATGAAAAACGTGATAATATAGTAGTGAAAATGTGATGTTTGTCAGCCCTGTTTGTTGGAGAAAAACACTGAAGGTGTCACTTTGTGAAGGCATTTCTTACAGTTTTCTCATATTTCACAAACCAAACAATCAATTGATGAATGGAGAAAATATTCAGCAGATTAATCCATGTTGAAAATAATCTGTTTATCTGTTTCGGTCACTATACTGACATGTGTGACTGCTGTAGATAGTTTCCAGTGACAAATGTTGTCTTTACTGAAAGACAGTTTTTCTCAGAGAAGAAAGTCAAGGAGCTTCATCGCATGGTTGAGGTTATCATTTTTGTTTTATTAGACATTTGTGTGGGATTTATCATTAGCATATAAATTCTGGAGTTATGAATAAAAACGTCTTTGGTGATCTTTGACCCAATCTAAATTCGAATGATTTCGCCCCTGGACACCGAGTGGATGTTTGTGCAGAATTTGCAGCCATTCCCTCCCGGCGTTCTGAACATATCATGTTCATGAGAGAAGGACGCCCAGACAGACCATGACATATGAAACATAAAGCTCCTGGTCAAGGGATTGGTCTGAAAAAAGTAATATCAGTTTGGCTGTATTGAAAAGCAGACTTGTACTCAGAAAAATAATATGTCTGGGCCTTTTTCATACATTTGTTATCAAAATAAAATTGTTACATTACTATATTTTTGGAGTGTTTGTGTATTTTTCTACACACACATAGTCCACTGTAATGTGGAGGGCACACTTGACGTGACAGGGCTCATAGGAAAATCTGTCTTGTTTTGGGGAAAACATGAGCACTTCAGTACATATAGGAATGTAAAACAAATACATGTGTTACAAAGACTTGTCTCTTTCTCTCTCTCTCTCTCTCTCCCTGTCTGTCGGTCGGTCTTTCTGTCTGTAGTCCCGAGCTCCAGGTCCAATCCTGACAGCGGGAGGAAAAAACCCGGTGATGGAGCTGAATGAGAAACGCCGTGGCCTCAAATACGAGCTGATATCAGAGAGCGGCAGCAGCTACGACAAACGCTTCATCATTGAGGTACAAACACACACTCACTGCTCTGTTTCACAGATCTCCTGTCTTCCTTTCAGAGCCTCTTATTAGGAATTGATGAGAGAGGGAATGCGTTTGATGTTCGGCACCTCGGTGCTTCCTGCATATCAAAACATTTCCATACATCTCAAAAATGGCAGAAAGACAGCAGAACATAAAACCAATTTTATCCTGTGAAATCATTCAGAATCGCATTTCTTTCCATTTGGGTAGTAATATGAAGTTTCCTCTCTAGTCTGAATGTATTGACATTATTAAGTACCAGGATTTTGTTTCCTTAGGGAATGACGTCTGCGTTACAGCCGAGAGTGATTATATAAAAACACATCCTGCAAATACAAATCATGTGTTTCTACTTTGTTGAAAATAAACAAAAGAAGAGCTGTGCGGTTTCTGAAAAGAACTAAACTTCAGCGACAAATAAATTGAAGACATTAGACCTTATGCAAAAACATTTTTATAATTCTTATCTTCAGATCTTTTTTTTTTATGAGCTCCCACTTTGATCGCCTAAACTGTTTTAAACTGTGCAAACCTGTTGTGCATTCATAAAAATAATAACAACAAAGAATGAGAATTCTACTCTGAAGAGCTTCAAGTCCTTGTGTCAGAAATTGAGAAAAATTTTGCAAACACTGTAACAGTGCAAGAGGGACTGGATAAATTAGAAATATTTGTAACAGCTGTTAACAGCACGTCATCACATCAGAGATGTGAAATGGTTGAAGACTGAGATTCTAAAATACATCATTTTAAAGCAAAGTGGTCCGTGATTAACCTGAGAGGTGGTGATATGACGTCACCGAGATGGTAGAGGAGTTCAAATCAGAGGCTACAGAATGCGTGTCACACTGTCAGGTCGTATAACAGAGGATCAGCCGGACAGAGAGCTGTGAAGCAGCAACATTTCTGTGTAAACTGGCAGCCATGATAATGTTAAAAGGGTGAACAGCATGTTAATTGGCTCAGTGTGTGACTGGCCCCCGTGGGCGGCCGTATACTGTGTGCAGTTTGTATGTTCTCTCCGTGTTTGTGTGAGTTTCCTCCGGGTGCTCCAGCTTCCGTCCACAGACCAAAGACATGCAGGTTAGTTTTACCTGACAAGTCTAGACTGCTCGTAGGTGTGAATGGGAGTCTTATATCTTGATGTCACGAAGGGTTCAGTGAGGTAAATGTCGTCAGTGTTCGAACAGTTTAAAAAAAAGAAGAAGAAGTATGCCTTCAAGTTTAAGAAGCTTTTTATTAATTACTTACATTATTCCATGGAGGGCTGGAACAAATCATTACTTTATTATTTGGTAACTTTGATATTTTTTGACCTGAGACCCTGTTTGCAGGTGTTTCCCACGGACTTGGAACACGCAGACGATCACTTCACTCAACAGGCCACTACTGAGCTTTCTCCAGTTTTCCTGTGAGCTCTCGCTGCGCCACAGTAAACGTACATCGGGCAATCATACATGCCGGGGAAGCTCACGGTGTATTCTTAGTCCCGGTATGCTCTCCTGTGATCTGCATTGATCCGAGTGTTGAAATTAAAGTTGCATTTGAAGCTGAACTGTTTTGCTGACCACGCCGTAAACTTCTGCACTCTACCTACACTGTAGAGCGAGGAATAAAGGAATATCTGTGTCCGAGCCATGGCAAGCAATACAGTTCACATGAGAGCATACTGAGACGAGGAGTACGCTATTAGCTTCTTACGGAGAGAGCTCAACACTGAACCCACCAGTGAAATTATTGTCTGTATGTTCCAGGTCATGGGAAACACTCTGCAAATAGGATCTAAGTAGGGCTGCACAATTTTGAAAAAATATCTAATTGCGATTATTTGGACTGATATTGCAATTGCAATATGAATTGTGATATAAGAGGAAATTATCATTTTTAATTCCTTATCCTCATTTTCTTTAAAAAAGACACTAAAATTATGACAGTGTGATTATTGCAGGAGTCTTTACCAAACAAAGATGTTTCTGTAGAATGTCATGTGTGGGCCAAGACAACTCTGCAGCACCACAACATTTGAAATTAAACAACATTTTTGACAAACATTTCTCCTTTAACATAATTGCCCCTAGATGCGATTTGAAAATTGCAGTAGGTCATATTGGGATATGAATTAGATTCTGATTAATTGTGCAGCTCTAGATCTAAAGTCCAAAGTAACAAAATTATCCTTTAATTACTTTGCAAATTATTTCCTGTAATTATGAAAACAAGTGAAAAACTACCCTCATAGTTTAGGTAGGTAGGTAAGAGAGAGGAAAAGCAGCTGCTGCTCATAATGAGAGGCTGGAAGCAGTCTGTACGCCCTGATGAAGACCTCTGAAGTCAAAACATTTTGGCTCTTTTTATGATGTAACCAGTAAAAATAAAAGTATTTTCTTCCTCATTTTTACATTTTTATGCTTGGAGTGCTGGGTCTTCTTGCTTTTGGTGTTCTGGAAACAGACATTGTTTTACTTTCAGCTCACTGACGGACTGACTTGCAGTCAGCCAGTTATAAAAATACTTCTTTTAATTTGTTGATATTTTTATCGGTCACATAATTGGTTATTAGCTTGAGCTAATTGCTCGATCAGTCCTTCCAGTCGTGCTACCAACATAAAAAAACGAACATTCGTTTTTCTACAGACTTTGACAGAAAACGTTGTTCTCTCTTCTTGTGTGTTGTGACAGGTGGAGGTAGACAAGCAGGTTTTTCGGGGGACTGGTCCCAATAAGAAGGTAGCCAAAGCCAGCGCAGCGCTAGCCGCCCTGAACAGCCTGTTCTCTGGCTCAAAATCTACGACCAACAAAAGGAAACGGCCCAACCCTCCTGTGAGTAAATGAATTCCTGCTACAGTCGGTCTGAACTGCTTCAGCATCACGTGTCAGTGCTGATGTGTGTTGGATGTGTGTGTGCTTGTGCAGCCAAAGCGACCCGTAGCCTCAGTGCTGACCCTCCCCGCCCTCGCTGCCAGACCTCCACGAGTCCCCGTCATCCCCAGAGCTCCATACATCAGCACCCCACCCACACATGGGTACATCCCCCCAGGTGAGTCCAGAGACAGAGTTTCATCAAGACAATGCCACTGAAAGACAGTTAAACTAGTGCTGAAGCAGAGCTTTGATCTGAAGAGACGAAGAGACACAGATCAGGCAGAAATGCCAGTTAATCTAAATTTTTGACTTTACTATGAGCAGTTCACAAAGTATTTTACTAAAAAAATAGACTTAATTGATAATAAAAATAATTAACTGCAACCAAAAAAATCAAGTTCATCAATTTTAAATGTTTCTTTTGAACACAGTATGAATGTTAAACAGAAAGCATTTAGAAATGACTTCCTGAAGGCTGATAAATCCTCTGAGGCCTAATTAATAAAGGTTTGTGTGTGGAAAAAACATGCAAACTCAATAACCCACAGACGAATGTGCAAACTGATCTAAGGATGTGCACTGAGAATTACATCTTTTAATGAGCAACACAGCGCACACTGTGGATTTTGCACCTTTGCCTTAATGAATATGCAGCACTGGTGTTTTTACCTGAGCGTGCAAAATACAGGAGGAGAGTTTGAAAGTAGATTAATTCAGCACAAGCAATGCGATTTATCAAGCCATGAAGTAAATGTTGTGACTGTGTTTGCGTCTGAATTAAATAGCCTACATTTGAAAAGGACGTGTTAATCTTCCCAGCGTTGCGCACAGACGGCTGCTGTAAATTGGGGCGAGGAGGAGTCACTGGCCAAATGAAAGAATGCGTGGAGAACACGTTTTCACCACTCGTGTCAAATTTCTGGTAGAAGAAAAATAAATCCATATCGCCTTTCCAGCGATGCAGATGATTTGGAGCTTTTGGATGAGCTCAGGGCCGATTGGGAGGCTCGTATGAGACGCTCCGGGCTGCTCTCCGCAGTCTCTGAGGTAATTTATGCTTTGTGAAATCATTCCTCTCCAAGAAAAACATGATTTAAGATAACAAATATATGATCAATACAATTTATTTTATTATATTTATTTTTGTTGTCTTAACTTATAACTATTATAAGAACTTATAACTCATTATGTAATTTTCATTTATTCCTTCATTTTGAGAACGGCTCTTATCTGTTTTTGCA
>JAQFJB010000021.1:8598867-8614793 GCA_029874875.1 Naso minor
TCAAAATAGACTCAAGATTAAACACTAGAGAAGTAAAATGCAACACCAGGTAATATTAATGTATAACATCATATACAGTAGTAAACTACTGCATAGTGCATGTGTTTACTTTGGATAGGGAAATTTTTTGATACACTGACACACCCACACACAGTATGTACATACTTTATATAAAGCAAGGCATTTCGAATGCAAAACCAAATGAAAGATTGTTTCTACCACCACTGCTGCAATTTTGTCTCTACTGTAAGCTGCTAACTACTGTTTTCACTTTGACTTCTCTGCTGATCAGATATTCAGAATGCTGTGGGTTTCAGCCCCACATCAGCTCTGAAGAGGATGGCAGATATCATCACCGAACAGATAAACATGCTTGTGAGCTACTTCTCCACAATGCTGATTGGAGAACAAGGTCTGTTTTAACAAAGAATTTACATATCAGCTTTATTAAATTGTTGTTACTGTAATTTCCATGTCTTTTGTTGTGATTATTCATACTTCTAAAAGATGCACAGATGGTAATAAGTATGGTAATGAATGACAGTAAACAGGCTGAGGTTATTTTTGTAGTACTATGAACGCTGCTCTATCTGACTTTGTGGTTTGCTTATATGTCAGGGATCATACCTGAAGTGTCCATCGACCCCATGAAAGTTGTCGAGGATGCTGTGCTGGAGTTCTCAGACAAGAAGGATTTGTTCTTAGGTTACATGTCGAGCATGCTTGTTGGTGATCAAGGTATGTTTGTATGTATTAGCCATATAGATATGAGAAGTGATTGATAAGTTCATGTCCTACGGCGAACGGAATCAATTTGAGAAAATCAAGCACTTAAATTTTTAATCATATTCCTCTCCTACATTTACACAGTTAGCTGCAATCATGTCAATGACACCTTGTATTCTAACTCAAAAATACAAAATACACATACTAATGATAAACTGACTCCTTGATGCATGTTTTCTTCTCTTGTTTTAGGAGAACCTGTTGCCACACCAGTTGTAAACGTAGTGACTGAAAAAGGTATCACTTTTTATTACATTTTTGATACACCAAAAGCATTAGCAAAAGTAGCATATGACTGTTAATTACAAAATGTTTTTTCTTCTTTGTGCAGATGAAACTGTTGCTTCCATCTCTGATATAAAGTTGGTACAAAGAAAGGGTAAGTGGCGATCATTTCTTTTCTGTTTCTTCCTACACTTAGATCCCTCCTTTTTTAATTACTATAATTGTCTTTCATTACCTTTTTTGAAATGAAGGTGAATTTTTGCCACCTTTTGAAAAAGGTAAGAAAATACGTCCCTATATTGCAGAAAAACATTCCACTATTTATTTTAAATAGGTGTGCTGTGCGTTGCCAGCAGCTAGTGGCCTTTCATGCATGTGTGTGTTGATTTTTTGCTTTTCTTACCACTTTGTATAAACTGGTCTCAAGTCTGCCTTATGTCTTATTCAGTGGAATCAAGCAAGCCTGAATTGCAAAGAAACTGTATGTCAATGTCTTTTGAATAAACTCCATTTTGTACCAATTATGTCTAATTATGGCATGCACAAACAAAACGAACTACTGTGTACCTTCTGTGTAATAAATGTTAATACAGTTTGACGACTGCATCTCTCCGTCTGTTTGTCACATTGACTCTTTGTTGTTGAATGTAACATTTCATGGAGTTATTTGCATTTAAGTTGTTTTTGCTTTGATCATCATGTTTCATCATTTCAGTCATACTGAGCATGAAAAATCTTTAATGTGTGTCTTCTGAAGTTGCATCCCTTTGTTGCCTTCTGCATGACCAAGCATCTGTACGATTGGCTTACTGAGCAACCTGTATTTCAATATTTTAAACATCTGTGATATTTCATGTGTATGTATGAATGTATTTAGACTGTTTGTACTGAATGTCACAGGTTCTTGGGTGCAACATCATTTTATCTTTGCATGAAATCATCCTCAGTCATCAATATTACACACACCACATGTTTCAAACATTTGGCCTCAGAAAATTATTATCAGTAGTCATTCTAAGGAATGAAAAAAATAGCCAAAATATGATTACAATCTACCTTTATACTTTTTGTTTTAAAAGGAAATCCTAAATAAAAAGACTAAAACAAATTATCACTGTCAAGCTGTCAGACTCACCAGAGGATGAAATATGCAGCTCAAAATAGTCTGCAACTCAATTATTTATTGCTGTTTGAGTAAGAAAAATACTACATAAAAGTACAGTTGCTGTTTCAGAAAAATTACTGAAAAGAAATTATGCAACTGTGACACATTTTCAAATATTTACTTAAGTAAAAAATGAAAGAATGACCCACTGCATTTTTGGCTTTGGTCATTTTGTGAGTGTTGTTGACAGTAAGTTCATTTTAATATAAAGCCATGTGCTGTAGCATGTGGTGTGTACGATATTATGCTATGAATGGTCATTGTCATTCCTCCCATTTCACCACATTGAATTCTTTATAATTCACGAAGTCTGGAGCTGCATAGCCAAATGATGTGAAGGTCTGATAAAACACGTCACATGGGTTGATGATACAGTTACAGAGGTCATACAAGCTGCCAAAGACGAAGCTGCTGCTGCTGCTGCAGAGTTAAGTGAAGCTGCAGACTCAAAGGAGGAGGAGGAGGAGGCTGAAGCTCCCTCTGAAGCTGCCAGTGAAGCAGATGTGAAGGAGGCAGAGGAAGATGATGGTATTGACATGGTTTTTCTTTAATAGTCACATTTATTGGGCAGATACAGGATCAATACAGGCACTAAATTTGTTACTATCACATCACTAGTGAAACATGTCAACCTCGAAGAAAAAGAACCTGAACCGCCAACGGATGATGAAGGGATCCTTGATGAGGAAAAGTCTGAAGAAGTTCATATTGAGGAAGAGGAGACTAAAACAGAGGAGCAAGAGACACACATAGAGGAAGAGAAGGAGGAGGAGGAGGAGAAGAAGGAGGAGGAGGAGAGAGTAGATGAGGAAGGTGTTGGTTCAGAACAGGAGGAGAAGTTAAAAGCAGAGGAAGACCAAGAAATAAAAGATGAGGTAGATATTAAAGCAGAGGAGACAGTCCAAGGTGTCGAGGAGGAGGAGAAAACCAAAGCTGAGGGATCTTTGGTTAAAGAGGAGGAGGAGGAGACCAAAGCTGAAGAAGTTTTGGCAGATGTGGAGAAGGAGGAGGATGAAACAAAAACAGAAAAAACCACAACAGAAAAGGAGGACGAGGAGGAGGAAGAAGAAGAAGAAGAGACCAAAACAGAAGATTTGGTAGAAGATGAGAAGGCAGAGGAGGAGGCGGAAGAGGAAGAGACCAAAACAGAGGATTTGATAGAGGAGGAGGCGGAAGAGGAAGAGACCAAAACAGAGGATTTGGTAGAGGAGGAGGAGGAGGAGGAGGAGGAGGAGGTGACAACAAAAACTGAAGAACCTTTGGCAGAAGATAGGGAGGAGGAGGAGGAGATGACATCTGAAGAATCCTTTGTAGAAGATAGAGAAAAAGGGGAGGAGGAGGGGGAAACAAAAACTAAAGAACCTTTAGTAGAAGATGGGGAGAAAGAGGAGGAGAAGGAGGAGACAAAATCTGAAGAAAAAGCAGCAGAAGATGAGGAAGAGGAGACAAAAACTGAAGAAGATGCAGTAACTGAAGAAAAGGAGACAAAAACTGAAGATGCTGCAAAAGCAAAAGAAGAGGAGGAGCCAAAAACTGGAGAAGAGGCTGAAGAGGAGGAGTTGGAAGAAAAAGAACTTCATGACGAAGAAACCATTGAAAAAACTGACACAGATGTCAAAGATGAGTTTGTAAAATCTGACCAGGATAATCAAACTTCAGACATGGAAACTGATGAGGCTTTGGAAGAAAAGGAGGAAGATAAAAGAGCAAAACAAGAAGAATCAGAGATGGATGTGAAGGTGGATGAAGAGGATGAAGATGAACAAAAAGAGCCACCTATCCAGCCACTTGATATTAAAATCCTGTCAGCTGAAATACTTGATAATGCCAGTTTAGTGCCTGAATCTGATGAGGAAGATGAAGAAGAAACAACTGCACTCGACCAGGATGAGTACTTTGACATAATCGACGATCATGATGAAAACAAGACCGAAAGTAAAACTGGGACAAATGAATATAAACAAAAGAGGAATGTTCATATTTCCTATAAGAGGCTCAGAAGAGTCGGCTCCAGAGCAGAAGAAAAGCATGAGAAAGGTATAAACCTCTTACATTATCATCACATGTATTTCATTTCTTTCATCATCAGTTAATGAAAAGTCTCCGAATGGTGAGTGTGCTAATAATAAATGTAATGTATAATCATCTTCATAATCATTTTCTTAACATGCAGAACACACTGAATGTTTTATGACATGACTAAAATTATCAGGACCTTACAGATATTTGTTCATTTTCTAACGTATCGTGTCTGATATTTTCATTTCAGTGCTTTTTGTTAACATTGTTGGCCTTGTGACTGTGTAATAATCAAGCAGAGTATCGAGGTTTTTAACCAACTGAACGATTTTCACCATAGGAAGTGTTTTATTAGAGAAATTAGAATAACATTTTAGAAATTTAAATCCAGTTTGCTGTTTAACCCTGAATCAGACGAGAAGGTTAATATCAGATTAAACTCTGTGTGTCCAATATCCTGCAGATCCCTTTATGATTATCCACTAAATAAAAGTAAAACAAGACCTTTATTTTAAGTATGTTGTACAATTTTTATTTTCCAACAATAATTTTTTACTATTAATGTCTTATATTCCTAGAACACTGCTGACATTTCATCTAAAGTTATCCAGTAAAGTGTTCATTGTGCCTCAAAACTCATTAGGAACTTCTGCTCTTTTTGTTATTTTCCTTCACTTTCCTCTATGTAGAGAAAATGTGTAAAAACTCAGGAAAGTGCAAGTTGCTTTACTCAAGCTCACAAACTTGACCAGAACTGTCTTCATCTAAAAAAAAATTTCCCCCTAAGGGAATGCTGGTCACATCAAATTACTGTCTTTGCACTCCCTATACTATGCCAAAATTTACTCTGATTTAAGTCTAGGATCAAAATATACCTGTCTTCCTTGAAGCAAACAATTTCATATCTGCTATGGACTTTCTCCATATAGATGACTTCTATTCCCATGCTAGACAAATAGATTTAAGTTCCTAACCAAAATCTGTTTTGGACACATGGGAACCAAACTGATACTTTTGTTTGATCTGAATACAGATAAAAGCAAAAACCATTTGTTTTTGTTCAGGTCAAGTTTTATTTAGGTCAGAATCCTGACTTAGGTGTAAATAACTGCACTGAAAGAAGATCTTGAGACTAATACAGTACTGTGCCTGTTAATGCCAGCTCATTTAACTGTGCTATTTTTCTTTTTGATGACTCAGTAGTGACAAAACTATTTCCGAAGGTGCTAACTGAGCACTTAAGTGTTGTTGCTTTGAACCAAACAGTCATCATCTCAGGCAGTGAACCATTAGTGCAGAGAGCAGCTAGATGGAGCTAAAGGGCTACATTAAACATCAATTTAATGTCATTTTGCCATCTTCACAGTGAGTGATGTGTCATTGGTAATTTAAGAAATAATATTATTACTGTCTGTAGTCTAGCTGTAAAACGTAAGTCTGATTGGTTTTACAGATAACAATAATCTAGTTTTTGGTATGTTATTAAGCATAGAGGCTTTAGTGCTGTATTGCTTATAGTGCTTATGCAAGCATGATTATATGACATGATGACTATTTTAACCCAGCTGTTTTTAAACCAATATACTGACCAAAAAAATAAACCAGGTATCACCATTTGAAAAGATTTTTCCACCATCTGATGATTTAGCTTTTTCTTTTTTTTATATCACTTATGGATGTTTATGGATGAAGTTATAGTGAAAATAAGTTGTTGGTCTTATTGCTGAGGACCCCCAGAACTCCTACAACAACCAGTAGGCATCCACAGACCCCACTTTTTCAACCACTGTATTATACCACAAAGCCTGGTTACTGTTTAGAGTTGCATTGTTATGTGCTGTATATTTTTTAGATTATATATGATTTCCTTTATATACAACGGAAAGAGATGCAAAAAAGGAGGTAAGGATGGCATTATTAAAAGTAATATTTTTTTTAAATTGTACACAATCTTGACTTCGTTTGCTCCTAAAATCTGTTTTATATTCTATATTGCTCTCATTAAATGCTTTTACTTAGAAGAATTTAGTAAAAACAAAACTGTAGCCTACAGCACCTGATAGTTTTATCTATGGAGATATATTGTTGTATAGTCCTATAAAATATGTACAACAATAGCTTGTATAGTATACGTAATGTACATTGTTACTTACAGACCTCAAAGCTGAAAAGGAGGAGATAAAACAACAGAATTTGCCCAAAGTCAAAGAAATTCAATTAACATTGACATGAAACAGTAAATACAGTCAATCCTCAAATGTAAGAACCTTCAACAAGTGAATGTTTTTCATATTGAAGAATTTTTAAATGATTTAATAACTTTATTTTTCTACAAGTGTGACAAAACTTCTGCTTCCTGCTGACCTGAGAACGCAGCCCGGGAACAGGATCTCATAGTCCAGTTGTTGGGAGGAACCGCGCCTGACGGTCATACACTGCTCATAGTCCACCTTAACATGGTCCCGCACGTAGTAGGAGGGGGGAACTGGGCCGACGTGGTTTATCTGCAGCCCAGGCCACAAATTTAAAAAAAAGTTAGAATATGGGTTGGAAAAAGCTCAAATTTATAAAATGCTGAAAGTCTGAGGGCAGGAGAAATGAAGAAGAAGTGAAAGTCATCACTTACTGTGACTTTGTGACACTGTCTGAATGCTTACACATTAACATCTTTTGCACAGAATGAATATGTTCCCTCTTTTCCACCTGTCTGTTTATTCACATAAAATAAAGTTCAAATCAATCAACTCCTGTGGTTTCCCAGTACTGTACAATGCATTACAAGAATCAACCAGCAGAGAGCAGTGTTTTCCTCATTTAATCCTGACTGTCTGTTCAATAAAGCTGACACTAAGCATCGTGTATGTTACAGATGACAGACACAGCTTATACACACATACAAACAAACATACATTTAGAAAATATATGAAAGGCCTGTCAGTTCAAGAATAATTCTGGAAAATATTCCGCAATACCTGCCCCAGAAATGAATATTATTGTAAGGAAAATCAAACTCATCTGAAACCACTTCTTAAAAATGTTACCCAAAAGTCAGCAGAGCCTCTGTTGTGAAGTCTTCTAACAAACAGAAAAGGTGCAGACAGAAAGGCATTGCCAAAACAAAAAACACAGTCCACAAGAGCAAAACTTCATCAGGCATCTCATCATGTTTGACTGTGCAAAGATCTGATCCAACCTGAAGCAGGAAAAACCTCAGATACAAAATGCATAAGGCTCCAAAGTTTCTGTCCAACAACATGAACACCTCAGAAAATGTTTCTTGTAAAAACAATAAATTCAATTTTTACCAATTTAAAGACGGGCCAACTTTTCTTTGAAATCTGCTGTTATTACATACTATCTACAAACAGTTATATGATAAAGGTGCATTTTTTCAGGCTCATAAATGATGCCTTTTCATTAAAGGAATGCTTTGATATTTTTGGCAAATACACAATGTTAGCTTAGCATAATGACTGTAATCAGAGGGAAGCAGCTAGCCTGGAAGGTCTTAGAAAAAAACAAACAAACATGTTCCGACAAACTAAAGTGAAAAACTTAATTTTACAACCAGATCTGTTTTGGAATATTTTTTGACCGGCGTAGTGACCTGCTGGAGTGACTTTCAGTTTGGCTGTTTCCAGTGTTGGTGAAGCTACTTGGAAAGCACAGCTGTGCAAGTAACCAGTTACTTCACGCTGAAAGACGCTAAACTGTAGCAAAGCAACCACTGGAAGAAGGTTGGTACTGCTGCTTGATAAAAGTAGTTCAAAATACTTTGCAAAAATAAATAAATAAATAAATAAAAGATCAGAATGTCAATGTGAATATAATCAAAAACATCACATTTCAGGAACAAAATGCCACTTAACTGAGTTTATTGCAAGTAGCCACATGCAATCAAGAGACTACCCAACTATTTACGTGCGAGTGCAAGAAAAGTCAGCTTGGCACGTAGAGAAGCAATGGTCAAATAAAGATTTTAAAAATCATTCCATTTCATCAATAGCCCACAAACGAAAAAAAAAGTAATTTAATGATTTAAATCTCAATGCAAATATGAATGTTTACCTGTCGGCAAGTTACTGCAAAATGCAGGTAAACTAGGACTTTAATAACATGTGTTACACCACTCTCTAGCACTGACTGTTTCCCCTCTTCCAGTTTATGCAAAGCTGAGCTCAGCATGTTGCCTCCTGGCTTCATACTCAGTGTAGAGATGAGAGCGGTATCACTCTTCTCATGTAACTCTCAGCAACAAAGCAAATAAGTGTATTTCCAAAAAATGTCAAAATGCTCCAGTGACAAGATAACTCAGATCCTACGGTCTAACCAAAATGATACAGTAATGTCAAGGACACACAGCTAGCTAACTAAAAAGTGTAATTAAGAAAAAGGTCGGAAAAAGAAAACACTCTGATTCTGTCTCTGAATTGAGTGCCTCAATTTCTTGACTCTTGACTGTAGCCGAAATGAATTTCTCTCTTCCTGTTCCTCATCTGTCCGGGGCCCAATTTTTTATCTACAGAAACAGTGACAAATGCAGGGTCAGTGCAGAGCATTCTTTTTTAGTGTGACTACTCAAGCTGCTGTTCTCTTCACTTGTTGCTGTCGATACTACATGGCCAACTCAAGCCTCTCTGTTCAGACGCAGCTCTTGTGGTGAGGCCATTTCTACACAGCGAGGCAGCATTGCAGCAGGGATGAAGTGGAGTTTTTCTTGCATCTTTTAAATAATTCATTCCTCACCGGCAGTTTGCTAAAGATTGTCTGCAAATACAATAAAACGTCCTCGGACTTTAGCTGTTGTGATTCGCAACACACCATCTGTTAAGAGCGTCCCACAAACTGTATCCTTTCTGCATCAGTTCCTTGTTATTTTGGTGCATACCATACGGCAGAGAGAAACAGTGTGCAGCCATATCGATTCATTCTGCTGTGGACAGTCAGTCCAGAACAGTCCTTGCATTGTCATCGACCTGCTGAGATCAAACTGGCTCATTCACGTGTAACAGGATCCTTACTGAGCCAGTGTTAGCACCATTAGCATTTTACGATACAGGTTTTCAGAAAAGATTTCATCTGCTGTGTACAGTTTGCGGTCTGATTTTACATAGTCTTACTCCTATTTACTGTAGGCAAATTATTTCCTATGTTTCCTTGGCCATTACAAACTGGAAAAACTGGTGAGGGGGCAACTCACATGAAACATTGTTTGCCAGTCAAATGTACATTGACAAATTTTCAAGTGCACAGTATGCACATCAGCCAGTCGGTCTCTCAGCAAAGCAAAGCTGTAAGCTGCCAAACTACGTGTGAGCGGGATGCAAACCAGTGAAAGAACTATTATGCATGGCAGGGCTCACAAATCTATGACAAAGCTAGCAAACTGCTGCAGGTTTGAATATGCAGGAGGGCTGATCAGCTGACGTTTGAATCAGACCTGTATCTGCCTAAGGAAGATTTGTCCGTCTGTCTGAAAGTTGAGTCATATTTTAATAAACCTACCAATTTAATAAATTGTAATGTGATGATAAAATTACAAATCTCTGTCGTTTAAATGATTGATATAGGAAATTCTAATTAAATTAAATTCTAATGATGGGGTTTTTCAAAATAAAGACCCAAGGGGTACCCTCAGTCAAATTTTGGATTTCTGGATTTGAAAGATTTTTTTGTTATCTGCTGTACTATAAAATGTGCTATGAAAGTAAAAGAGTGTGTGGCAGCATAATGAAAGCTGAGAGTAAAACATGAAATCTTTCCCACCTGTACACCTGTAATGATACTGTGACCCACTAATTAAGTTTGGATTCTTTGAATTCATTTTTTAGTCACACACAAAGTCCTGCAAGTGATAGTGAGGAATTGTGCCCTAAGTGGTGTTAAAATGTTATATATAGCACCTTTGAAAGAACAACTTTACATATATTCTACAAATAACAAAAGAAATCAGTGAAACATTATCCTTTTTTGTATCATGACACTGACACACAGTGTAAGTAAGCCTCGTCTTTTGCTGAGTGGTGTCAGTCAAAAAAATAAGATGCTGGATTTGGTAAACTGACACTGGTACGAGACTATAATTTTCCAACTTTGGTGCTGACTTTTGCTTTTGCTTGAAGTAATTTTTGATTATCAAACATTTGGGAAGAAAACTGACAGCTGGCTCCATCTAAGAATTCGCCATTCATTAGGAAAACTCAATTAACTAACTCAGTAATAATGAAAATAAAGCAAAAATAGCAATAACCCAAGTGCACACCGAGTGGAGAGTTAGTGTAATGACTCCAGGCAGAGATGTAAAGAATGACTGCACAATGGTAGCTGTCAAAATAGGAGCAGCTGTTACTATCAGGTCACAGTTCACAGGTTATCACTCATATCAGACACTAACAGAATTTCAGTCTCTGTAAAGAGGAAATCAAGGACTTGAAGATTTGACTTGTAGTCTTCATCAGTTTTCACATGCTGAAAAATGATTCAAAAGCTGGGGAACAACTAGACATTAAAAATCACTGGTGCAAGACTTTGTAAATGACACACAAGATAACGAAAATGATTTATGTCAAATATAGTTTGATTAAAAAAAACAAAATTTAACACTTATGGCAGATTACTTTTGTTTGACAGGTCGTTCTTTCATTTCTTACTCTTTCAAGTCACCTGTAATAAATCTAAGGAAATATATCCTTACAAATGTGTCAATGCACACACCTCATCTTAAAATGATTACGCAGCATCTGCAACAGATACATGTCGTGTCAAACTCCTCGTCAGCCCACCTCGGCGCCAAAATCACAGCGCTCGTGTGCAGCTTGTCTTGCTGAATCACTGACTCACCCTGGTGCGACAGCGAGGATCTCCATCAGGATCCGTCAGTTTACCCCCGTATATCACCGGTAGCTCCTCCGCATCGATATACTTCAGTAAAACCTCCTGCCAGTTAGCTGTTAAACCAGAGAAACAATGCCCATCAGAAAGGTCAGTGGGTTTTAGATGGTGAGACTTTGGTATTTGGGTGAAACATTCTCTAAAAAGGATGCAGTGATGTGTAGTGGTCTCACCCCCGAGGATGTTGATCTTTTGTCGTGTGTTCTCACTCAGAAAGTGCTTGACCAGGTTGTAGGCCACAGGAAAGAGTTTGGGAGCTGCAGGAGAAAGACATAATAAAGTAAAATAAGTGTTAATCAGCAATAATTAGGAAAGCTCTGGCTCTTCAAAGTAGAAAACAATGATAAAAACACAAAGACGAATACAAGAAACACAGGTTGGTTAATTAGTCTCTCCCTTCATCAGGACTATCAATCGTTTGCTATAACATGCATCCACAGAGGAGGGACAAATTCACCTTTAATGACAAAAAGCCTTTTCAAGCCTTCTGGGTAGTTGTCTTCAAACATCTGGAGGATCTGGTGACACAGAAGAAAATAACACTATTTAGATACGTTGATCAACTTAACATCCTGCTCGACATCTTTGTTTTGTGAGGTAAATGTTTATACTGAATGAGTGTGCTCTGTACCTCTCCATATGTCTCTATAGCAGGCTTCCATAAGTGTTTCAGACCCAGACCTTCAACATCATAGACCATGGTGATCGACTCCACGTTCCTCCCAAGCTGGTTGAGAACAGTGACAAAGAGGACAAGAAACTATAATTTAATCTGAAAAGAAGTGCACATACATATATGTAGGGCCTATATACACTGATAGAGCACGCCGGTCATTAATATTAGGGTCGGTGGTTCATTCTCTGCTCCTCCTTTTCACAAAGTGACTTTGAGAGAGAAACTGAACCACAAAGAGTTCTCAAAATGTCACTTTGTGCAAAAGTCTCTGACAAATTAACATAATGTAATGAAAATGAGATAAATCAATGTGACATCTGACGAAGACAAAATTAATAACATTAAAACTTTATCGACATTAGGGCCCGACCAATGTATCGGTTTGCCAATATTAGCTTATTGAAGATATATCTGTATCGGCATATATGTTCTCCGATGTATGCCAATATTAAAACTGGTTTTTAAGGCTGGAAAAAATGCTTGGACAAGTAATTAAAAATGGTGTGATAACATGGTTTGTCCAGCAGAGGGCAGTCTACGATTTGATTGGTAATAAGTAAAGTGTTTACTGTTCAGTCCACTGATTAGAATAAAGTTCGTTAGATATCCTTCCTTTATTAGGTGTCTTTGACACAGGTATTTGATAACCGCATTCAAAATATTGTAGGTGGAATATCAGCCAATATTTTGGATATCAAAATTTTCTTACTCCCTAATATCAGCATCGGCACCAGGCCCAAAAATCTATCAAAAAGCAAAGGGTAATTTCACAATAAGAGGAAATTGAAACAGTAATTTTTAAAACAATATTGTTGTTGTTGAGATCAGATTTCATTACAATATTGAATTTGAAAAAAACAGAATTTCCCTCCATTTCTACAACACACTTGCGCTTAAACCCAAGACAACATGTCATTACAAAGCATAATAAGGTCCTCTGGCTCTCCATCCTATGATGTGTGATCTCTGCTCTTACCCTCTGTGTCTGCAGGTTACATTCTCTCTGCAGGACCTCACAGTCTCTGATCTTGGACTTAATGAAGTCTTGCTTGGAGGCAGACAGGAAGAGGCCTTTGGGATCCACAGGTCCGATGACATCATACCAGATGGGACTGCCCTCACGGTCGTAACCACACATCCCTCCGGACAGGTACTTCTCTATCACCTGCAAACAAAACTCATTTTGAATGCCAAACAACTGGTGTCTTGAGTCGTGTACAGGAAGATTTGTCAAAGAAGAGAATTTAGGTGTTTATATATTTTTTTATGCTTAATTACACTGAGCCTGTAGCAGGGGATGGTTTATCAGGTTTTTACCTCTGGTGGACGCCAGTCAGTGATTATCGTGTCTACTTTCATCTGTTTCCTGAACTCCAAATGCTGTAAGAAAAGATGAGTGCATGTTAATCTTTGGATTATTTACATACAGTAAGAAGGCCTACATTAAAACATTGTTCTTCCTCTGTGACAGACTGACGGCACAGTGGCAGATCCGCCCAAGCACAATGTAGTGATTTAAGTGGCTTAGGCGGTTCCAGACAGTAGGTGATGCAAAACCTGCACCGTCAGCAGGAAGGGGATCAGTTATGTACTGCTGTGGACACACATGCATACCAACACATGATAGCAACCAGAGGCACACCAACAAAGGAAGAGAAATGGCAGCAATGGCAGGGGAGGGCCAGGCCCGCAACAGTATTTTTAATTTTTTTACCACATTACATTACATTTAGTTAGTGCTTCTGGGGTAAAGTTCATAATATTACCAAACCATCATTGGCTTTAACATAAAGAAAACAACCACTGATCAGCAAGTCAACTGAAAAGGCACCCAGTTGGATTGAAGCAGGGATAACATTAACAAGGTCACATTGTGCTTCGACAGCGACAGATATGCCGGGAGAGTGAAAAACACTTGTTACATTTGCGGGGAACTAACAAGAAAAATCTTGTTACTGTCAGACAGGCATAACCCACCTTACAGGTAAATGTTTATCTTTATTAAAAACATAAATGACCACATTTATAACTTCTCCTTTTCTTAAGCCTCTTTTACACAGCCTTTAATGTGCCTTTAACGAGCCTTGCTGGTCTGTTTAAACAGCATGGACATGAGGCGGGGGGGGGGTCCGAGTTGCACTGCCAATAACCTATATTTGGAGGGAAAATCAGAGCCGCGTCAGAGTGCAGCCCAGGTCAAGCAACACTTGTGTATATGAGAGAGCCCGTGTGGCGGATCAGGCCTGGGCATTTATCTTAACAGAGGAGAGAAAGGCCTAAACTCAAAGGAGTTCAACAGAATTATGACATAATGGACACTTTAACATCACTGTCGGAATTATTCTACAGTTTTTACGCAGTGTAATCACATATCTTTGACTGTTTATGATAGGGGTTAGGCCGTGCATAGGGGACATGAAAACATAAATGGTAAGTTTTTATTACTGTACAAACCTTTCTCTCAAACTTAAGAGTTGAGTTAAACTCAATTATGTTAAAGAAATATAGAAATGAGTGGATGGACTTAAAGGTGCTGTAAGTGGTATTTAAATTTTTTTTCCCATAAATTTTTTTATAAGAGTTAAATAGCTCTACACTCAGACAGACCTCACTTATATTGAGTGTTTTGTGAGTAACATGGGTCCTTTGCTCTGCCGCACACACAAAAGACATTTTCTGATATCCCACTTCCTCTCTCATCCAATCAGAAGAGAGGATTCCAGAAATGTATTTTCGGTTTACTGCAGAACGGAGTGACTTTGAGACCAACATTACTGATCAAACTCTATTATCAGTGTTGGCTGTCAGAATGTGGAGCTATTTGACACTTATATTAACAAAGTATAAATCACTTACAGTACCTTTAAGTTTCACTTGATGCAGTGCACTGCTACACAGAGAGAAAAAAAAGTCTGGTACGGGCAGCAGCTGCTGATCTGTGAAAAACTCACCATATATATAGTTTTTTTATGACAAAAAGTACACATGTACACGGTGGATGCTGCCCACTGTAAACATGTAGCCTAGAGGTTTTTTTACACAACTTTACATACGATTGTGGTGCATGTTGGACATTTTTAAGCTTGAAGTAAATCAACAGAAGTCGCTCTATACAAAATGGATTTTAATGACTGTGTTATGATAGTATCTTCAGTGTTTTGCGACTGTTTTTGTGCAGCTTAATCACTTATTTAACTGTTTGTGGTGCACGTCGGGCATTTATCTTAAGACAGGAAGCTGATGCTGATGCTTATAAACCTGACAGCTGTCATGTCTTCTTTGAATCGGCAACCCTGGCTTTAAGACACAGTGCTCAGTTCTGTGTAAACAGCATTAAATTAACAGAAAGCGGAGTATTGGCGAGCCTTCAATGCAGCTCTGAGGCAGCTTTTCAGTGTAAAAACGGCTTTAGAGAATAAGAGGATCAGACAAATTTGCAGTAGTTAGTCATTTTCTGATTACCAATTCTGACCAATTCACAATATGTATTACTATGACAAGCTGCTGCATACTGCATAATGCATTATTTGGTCATATAAAGCAGCTCATTATGAATTAATATATTTGTAATTGTTTGCTAATATCTCACTACTAACCACTGCTAACTTTGGCTTTTATCACACAGTTTGGCTTATTGCTAATACTGTATAAAAAGCAGACAGTGTTGTAAGCTAGCTTCGTCCTAACGTCAGGCTGAGGGTCTGTCAGTTTGTTGTGAGCTCTTATAACCTCAAGCGGACAAAAATCTCTTCATGACACTTTAAGTTGTTCTTAAATCTTATTCTGTCATCCTAAATACTAATTTAATCTCTTTTATCTACATCTTATCTTCCCAGGCTGTCGTGATGACTCATTTTCCCCACAGCGAAACATTACCACATAGCTCCTCTCTAATCTGCAGCCACTCCTGCGCTAATGCGCAGTCTGTGTTAGATATACTTGTTAGTCACAGAGAGAGGAGACATCTTGGTCATATCTCAGCTTCAACCAAGTACATGATTTATGCTGTGTCGTGTTCCTACATGGTTTGACATTTGCAGGTACTAGAAAAATGTGTTCTTCTTGACAGAGAGACTCTGTTACCTTTCGCAGCATGGCCTCAGATTTCTGGACATTGAAGTTTCTGGCTGAAAAAGAGTGGGAGAAAAAGGCAGATTTACAGAT
>JAQFJB010000021.1:8672429-8688600 GCA_029874875.1 Naso minor
CTTGTAACTCCGTTCGCTTGGTTGAAATCCCCCCTACGAAATGGGACAGCCCTTAAAGAACGTGATTCGTCGTCAGTCCTCTTTCACAACAGATGCAGTGTGTTTTTGCTGGACCCGTAAAACTCGACTTTATGCATCTCCAGATGATGTTATGAACACAGACACGATGTTGTGAAGTTTTTCAACGTGTCTGGGACTTCCGCAGTGCAGCAGCAATGGTTATATCAGCTGCAGTTAATGAAATGCCAGACCCCCCGTCCTCTCGAGGTCCACACTTTGGTTGTGCGTGGAAACCGAGCGTTGTGACACAATACACATGGGATGGTGTTATGAGTTTTCCAACGTGTCTGGGACCTCCACAACTAACACAGTGCAGCAATAATAGTTAAATCGGCCGTAATTGACGATAAGAAATAGAAAGTTCCCCCTTCTTCTAATCTAAGCGGGCTATGTGTATTTCCTTCATTCACACTAGGCTATACAATGACACACCGGATCTAAATGGACTGTAGCTTTTGGTTCTGAAAGAGCATTTTGTGAGAACAAACATTCAGGGGTTCTTTTGTTGACATTGAGGAATGTCCGAAGCCTAAAATAGTCCAGCCTACTGAGTGTGCCTATTACTCCCACAGCAAAATCTGTTTAGCTCTTTGTTGATGTCTGAGTTATCAGTCAGGTGTTTGTGGATGTGGAGGAAAAGCAGGTTGTTAAGCTGTTTTTTTGTCGTTGTAAATCGGATGTATATGTACATATACACTCTAATATCGGTGTCTGCGCTGCAGATGTAATAATAGTTAAAATTACCATCATCCTTGAAAGTTGGGGGACCAAAAATCCTGCCCCCCCACCCCCCCGTTATGGCACCACTGGTCTCACCTGTCAATAACTTGGTACAGGTTGTAGAAGTTACACCCGCTTTTCCACTTTCAAAAACAATTTTTTTCTAGTCTGAAATGATCTTACTTTCCTACCAAAGTACCAAAGTCATCATGTGACGTGCCTGCTCTCTGATGCATCACTGAACAGGCTGCAGGTTGACTGTGGCTGCTGGCCACAGGCTCCCCTGTGAGCTCTGCCTTGACAGGCAGTCACAGCGCCTGCCTGTCACTCTCAGCAGCACACACAGCAAACAACAAACACTGACACACACACAAATTTGAAAGAATTAAATCATCAGCACACGTGTACACATTTTAAGTTTGCACATATGCACACACGCTCACACACTGTGCGTCTCTGTGCTGCTGACAGGCCAGTAAAAATATTATGAAATATTCAGCAGGTCTCGCGGTGCTTTGAGCTCTACCTGTCTTAGCTCCTCTCATTGCTTTGTGTGTTTGTGTTTGTTTGTTGGAGAAAGAAAAGGATACTGCATGTGTGCATGCTGGCATCAGTTTAAACGTAGGTTTATATGCAGAAAGTGTGTCTCGTGTGTTTGATTGTGTGCCTGTGTTTGGACGTTTCAGCACTATCTCTCAATTCTTGCTGTCACGCTTCTGTATAATTGTGTCTGAGACAGCCAAGCCTTTTGTGTGTATGATGTTTTGTGCTCACATAAATGTTTCTCTTCTAAGTAATGTAGTTAAGTACAAACTTTCAGCCTCTCTGTTATGAGCCCCAAAGCATATATTAAGTGCATTTTCTTCCTTCCATTAACATCAAAGGCTGTCACTGATGCCAGTGACTTTTTTCCGAGCCGAGAGACAAGAATTTCATAATTATGGGTTTTGCCTAATGTTGCTCATACTGTTGAAAATGTTTCCTTACATCTCTGTTACAGGGCTATTCATTAGGTGTAAAAACTTAGTAAACATATCAAAATTCTGGTCCTTTTCCCTGAAGGTTACTGCAGTTTTTGTGTTTTCAGTGGATCAGCATTTCAGCTACAGTAGGAGTAGAGCTGCGTAAGCCTTCGGGATCCCACAGGACTCTGCTCTCGGCCCCTTTGTATTCTGTTCATTTGCTCCTGTTCTCACTTCCCCATCAAGTCTGCTGCCTTCAACTTAATCTCAGTGTTCATGACATCGGAGGGCAGAGATTCAAACGTCTTGCTGAAGTTTGGTCTTTGATTGCAGTTTTACTTCCGACAGGTTAAGTGTGTTATCTCTCCGAGCTTCTTGCTATTTGAAAATTACACCTCTCTTACCCTGAGCTGCCTTTAAAGGTCTTTTGCACAGTGATATTGTCATGATTACTCCTTCACAGTTCAGTTTCCTCACACTTTTTCTCTATCTGACTCAGACAGTTGCCAGTCGGGATGCTGTCTGATTAATAGACCATATCATCATTGTGGCTTCTCTGCACAGAATGAGACAGACACTTCATTTGTGTTTAGAAGAACATTTAGAAACGGAGACTTGTCAAATGACACGGGCAATAATCCCTGATACAAATTTATTAATTTAAGTTGCAAATTGTAAGATGTTACTTATTATTGTGTTAAAATCTGGCTAATAGAAAGTAATAAGACCTAACACATCAAAGCTTAGGGCACTCTTGATATGATTTATGCTTTATTGTTGCAAAGTGAACATTGATTTGATTGATCAATCACCCGCTGAGCTGAATCTGACAAATCCTAATGCATCTCATTCTACTATCAAAAGAGTCAGAGGCTGTGTTAAATGTTCTTGTTTTCTGTCATTTTGATTGACAGGGTGAGAAAAATACTGTCATAATCTGTTCTAACCTGTCATTGTCATTTTTGTTTTTTAAGCATACTGTCACACGGCTTTTTAAATAGCATTTTGTTTTTGGAAATACAACTTGATTACAATAACTTTAAATTAATAAATAGCCTTACAGATTATACGTTTATGAGGACATGAAGAGAAAAGGTGACAGAGAAAAAAAGGTACTGATTCTCCAGAAGAACAGTTGCCACACAAGCTTCCTTTAACAGCATATTAACATTTAAACACTTCAGTTTTTTGCACATATTGTGCAGAAATTATAAATAGGCATCAAGACTGCAAAAAATAAGTTAAAAATACAACCTTAAACCTCTGAGCAGTGTTGGTTGTACAACTTGTCATTATAAACAAAAAAAATAATGAGGAAAGTTTCAACGAATCTGCATCAAAAGTAGAACAGTTCAAACAATAATTTCTTAGCTGAATTTCTTTTCCTCAGACATTTGGTGCATATTTACAACCCCTCCACTATGACAGCATGTCATGGTTGAAAAGAAATGATTGACGTAGCTTAAAACCTGTGGGAGTTAAAGAGATTTTTCAGTCTGTCAAATGGGAATATTGACAAAACTTCCTTTTAAAAAATCCATATTCAGGGGCAGCAATTAGTTTAATGGGCATGGATAAAAGTAAATACCACAACAGATGCCCACACACATACGTACATGTGCATCCGACATGCAAACATTCAGTAATAGTTCATGTTGTCCCTGCGTCTTTGAAAGGATCAAGGAACATCCCCATGGAGCTGATTGAGAGAGTGTGTACTGTTGAGAAAGCCATCTGTAGCAGGCTGCCAACTCTTGCTGTGCTTTGAGAGCCTGTTCTCATTCATCGAGACACATCAGCCAGCAAAACCCGAGAAGAAAACTGTCAAAAGATACACAGAACTTTGCAAATTACTCGGTACCAAATAAATCACAGAGAATGGCTGATTTCTGCAAACACTTTTAGTCACCAGTTTGGACTTTTCGTTTTTTGCTATTGCAAATATGCAAAAAGAAGGAAGTACAGAGCTTTTGTTCTGTTGTTATCTTGTAAGACGACTGAAGTGAAGATTGAACTTTTTAATTCATTAAGGACTTCATTAATCAGTGGACATTATTATCAGTGAAAAAGAACCACAAGGACCAACTGTTTGATTCTATAGTTTCTTAATGAGACTGAAATCAAAAGTAAATGGCGATTAAACTGTGAGTAAAGATTGGAATGTAGCTTTAAAAGAGACAAAATTTGACTTTGGGTTGACAAATACTTATATAGCTTTCTTGCAAAGAGTTAGATTTGGAACACTTGTGTCTGTACAGTAAATAGGTATGTATTTTTACCATATTTTGTTTTTTTCTTCTATTTTAATTTATTGGAATTTCGTTTTTTTTAACCCTCTATGTTAATAAAGTGTGTGTTATTATTGTGAATGAATAAAATGTCACGATTTCATAAGAAGTAACTGTAGATGTGATGATGGAAGCAACACTGCACCAGTAAGTGCTTCATACAAACAAAAAATACATATACTGTGTTAAAATAAGCTTTGCATTGCTTTAGAGCTTTAGAAGCCTAGAGGTGATTTCGGCTAGTTCCCCCTCCTCTGAATGAGCTAATACAGGCAGATTATGTACATCGCGCGAATGATGCGATTTAAGCGACTGAAGCGATGATCAAAAATATGATCAAGCGAATCGATACTGGCGTTTCTTGTGATGGCATCGCGGTCATCGCTTTCAGTCTGGACACACTTTCAGAGGTGTACAAAAGTGGACTTCCAGACCTTTTGATAGGGCAGGATATGATTTCCTCATGCATCTAGTTCTTCATCTAGCTAAGCTAAACTTGGCTAAGCTAATCACCTGCTGATAGTAGTGTCATATTTAAAATGTTTCCCAAAACAGTAAACACACAAAGATTATCCCTCAAAATGCAAAAGCAAAATTACAGTTCATTCAGTGTTCAGGGTAAAAAGTTGCAAAACCAGTCTAGTCCTCTGTGTCTGCATAGTTTGATGGTGCAAATTGTGATACTTATGGATCAAATTCTCCTTTAATTTCCTCATCATGTCAGTGGCTGGCATTTAATTACTTCACGTCTAATGGGAGTGCTTCCTCATAAACAGCTTAACGCCGCGCTAATGACTGATGGCATTCAGTAGCAAAGCAGCAGGAGTTCTTCAATGCACTGGTCTGACGTAAAAATCATGAAAGCCTTTGTGACGCACTTGTTTTGCTTCAGTTGGAGGATTACGTGGGCCTTCATCGACCAAAAACGTTTGAATCCAGTCCCAAACCTTTTTTCACATTTAAAAAAAAACCAACCCAAAACGACAAACACCATCTTTTTATATACGGGACTGATTTTCTTAATTCCTTAAAAAGTTTCCATTTTTGAAAACACCATGCACTATCAATTTTACCTTTTGCTGATTTACCCTGAGCATACGAGTGGGGAACACGGTGCCATGTTGGAGGTGCAACAGATCCATGTAATGGGATTACACTGATCTACTATAAAAATGGTAACTCTAATCATATCAGCCTCTGTTAAAAAAGCTCAGTAATCACATAAGTAGTTGACAAAAATAATTACTGTTGGATTAAAGATAGTCAGTTCATAATATTGGAGGATATTTGTTAGAACATAAACTGACATTTTCGACTGCAGTATGTAAAACAGAATATTCTGCAGGCAGCACGAACAGAAACGTGTGCAGGTGCTGCACAGTGGCTACCTGGAGGTCGTTCATTCTGGCCTAATATTTGCATCTAATCAACTAATTAATCACGCAAATTGAATTAATCTGCAGTGCTTATGTTCACAATTAAAGCATAGCTCATTTAGGAACTCCAACACTATTTGTAGCAGCATGATCATGTGTCCTGATTTCATCCCTTTGCGTTCAGCATAGCAGATGGATTACTAGCCTGCGTCTGCAGCGCATTCGCCGCCCATTAGCCCTTATGATGCAACGTCCGAAACACCCTCCTCAAAGACGGAGTGATGGCCGAACACGGTCCCTCCATCCCAAACACATGTCGAGTGGCGTTCATTAGTCCCACCATTCTGAGAGGTTCATAAATCACAGCCATCTGGAACGCTCTCAGGGCTGCAAACCGGCACCCCCCCCCCCCAACACACACACACATACTCCTTTGCCGCTGGCAAACAGCCAATCAGATAGCAGAGTGGCACGTCATGTCTGAGGCTGGCTGGGAGCAACACGACAGACAGGCGTTATTAAAACTTTCGTTCCGTTTAAGACAGACAGACAGAGTCTCGCTTGTGTTTTGGCGTCTCACTGCCTCCTTTGGCAAAACTCATTTAGAAGGAAAGAAAAGTACAGAGCTCGAGTGCAGCCACTGATTTTTAATCACAGACAGACCAAGACTAATGTAATTTGCAACGGCTAATATGGTTTTACCCCAGAACCCAACACAGAATTGGGTTTTAACTCCTGTTTTTGCGCCATGTTGTTTGTCAAAGAAGTGGATTTTGTCACTGCATTTTTTCCAAGCAATCCATTATTTAAATTTTTTTTAATCTGGAGACTTGTATCAGATATATTAAAGGGCAGTTTTACCTGCTTTCAAGCAAACTCATTAAAGCACTCACATTGCAGTACTTACTCCTAAAAAGTCCTTGAGTTGGATAAAAACTCACCATTTCTGCAAATGTGATGAGCAGAGATATTATCCATAGAGAGCAAAACCATCTTTTTTTTTCATTCAGGGCTGTGAAAATGTGTAAGGGCCCATATCCACGTCATGTTTTTTGTTTGTTTCTTTCTGAGCGCCAGCGTCTTTTCTCAGTTGTGGTCAATGAGGAGAGAGCATCTGCGGCAGCAGGCGGCCGCACATCAGCGTCCTTTTTTTCTGAATACGCCGCCTTTTTTGCCACAGTCGCTCTAAGCGCTTTGAGTGCCTCAAAGTTTAAACATAATGTGACATAATGGGCGCTCTTTTCAACGAGCAGTATGTCGTTGCATGGGCTGTTATCATCATGCTCCGTTTAACGAAAAACGAAAACACGGAGAACAAATGAGGCGAATAGAGGACGTCTTCGACACATTACAAAGCTGGTGGATTTCCATAAGGTGGGTCGATTTTGGTCTCCCCCTGCGTTCCGGAGTCTGCATCTGAAAATGCTTGGAGGGCAGTTTGGAGGGCGAGATCACCACTCCCTCTCTGTCCGCGAAAGAAACGGGACACACTACCCTCCGTGGATATGCGCAAAACGGAGGGGTAGGGCCAAGGGGGGGAGTTGGGACAGGGCCTTGGTGTGAAAATTAAGGCTGAATCCCAATTCACCACTTGGCCCTACCTCTTCGTTTTGTGCGTTCATGTGAAGGCGTAGGGATGTCTCAATTCATGTTGAGGCAGAGGGGAGGGGGTAAAACGGCTAAGTTAGCATTGTTTTAGGGCTGAATTTTGCACTATTGTGCAGCATTTTAACGTATTTACATGATAATTTTTGCCCTTGATGGCAAGTTGTCGCATGTATTTACCCCTTGCAGCTCCATTTCTCCCAATTCCATCAGGGTAGGGGTAGGGAAAGGGGAAAGGGTAGGGGTGAAAATAAGAATTGGGATTCGCCATTAGAGTACAAGTTGAGCAAGAATGCTTTCTAAGCCATTCAAAGGAAATATTTGCTCAAATGTAACTTACCATTTGCACTCGTTTATTCACTCAGCTTTGTGCAGCAATAGTATATTAACATAACTTACATCGCACTGTGTGCTTCTCACTCTGTCAATCATCTGTCATCTGTCTCAGCTCTGTTAATCTGAGCAACACAACGTGACGTGTTTGACATGTTTTCCGCTGTGCAGAGGATTGTGGGTCAGAATGGCCTGAAAAGCATGCTGGCTTGCACACTGCAAAATCCGACCAATACTTCTGGCATACTGCATTTTACATACTTTGTTACTGGGACATACTAAATCTTTTTCTTGCATACTAAACAGGTATGGGTAGGTAGTATGGGTATTGGAATGCAAGGAAAGTTAACGGAGTGCAATGAATGGAGTGCTTCTAAAGCAACACTCTTTGACCACAGCCAGGGTCATATTTTATGTAAAAAATGTCCTCTGGTTTTCCCTCTGATGTCTACAGGTAGCCTAAATGTTGCCTTCAGGAGCCTCCGTGAATCACAGAGTTGAGGCAGAGCAGTCGTAGGACATCAGAGGGAAAACCAGAGGACATTTTCTATGTAAAAATGACCACATGTGACGCATTGACGAACATCGTTTCATCAAGTTTCATTTTCGAAGCCTCAGTCAAGTTACATATTGTTGCTTTAACTGTATTTTCAATTAATGCATTTTGAATGTTGAATAAACACATTATGGGATAAATTTGAAACATTATTAGTTTCATAAACACAAGTTAATGATCAGTATTATCTAATACACGTATTAGAGAAACCTATTATAAGCATATCTCACTGTTACGACATGTAATGTGAACCCTAAATGGGGTGGAACATTAATCAGCAGCTGCACACTACAGCTGTAATAAAAGGAGTCATTTGTTCATTAGCAAAGTAAATAAAGGAAAAACACTGACATTGACCTTGAACAGTCACATTTTATTTCACAGTTATTGTCATAAATATGTTGAAATCAGCTTACGACTCTTATCACATTATTCTGCAACCACACTAACTGGCCACTGTTGTGGAGGACAGTCGTCATCCTCAGAGATCTGAGGATAAGAAAATCTCGTGACACATCATTTTTGGACAATAGACATAAAAGACACTACCTGCTGAAACTCATGCTTGCATGTGTATGATGTGTTTGCCGTGCGTTTAGAAAGCGGAGGAGGAGGCCTTGGCGCGGGAGCAGTCCAAGCAGCGAGCGCTGGACGCCGAGCGGGAGCGCGTGGCTGAGATGCAGCGGCGGCAGCTGGAGCAGGAGCAGTTCAGTGCCTTTGAGGAGATGATCCGCCGTCAGGAGCTGGAGAAGGAGCGCCAGCGCGTGCTCCAGGAGTTCGCCAAGCCTGCCGCACCTTCCCCTGACGGGCCCCTCATTCCAGGCATCCAGGGCCCGTCGCTGGTCTCGCCCAATGCCCCGCAGAGCCCATTGGACTTTTCAGGCGGCACGAATCACCAATACAATCGCCCTCACGCAACAATCGGCACACCTGCCACCGGCCCGCCTACCTTTGACCGGTCGCTCAAACCGGGCTCTTTGGTCAGCCCAGGGAACAACAGTGAGTTAATCTTTCTCTGCTTGGAGGGGCCGGCCTTCAGAGGATTTAAATACTGCTCTGCTCCTGCTTAAAAGTATTTTTCCTTCTGAGCTGATTTCTTTCCCCATGACCTACTTGATTTCCTGTCAGCACCATGCCTTGTTTCAGAACGTCACAAGAATGTAACTTTTGCATTCAGCCTTTGTTTATTCCTCTACATGGTGTTCGCAGATACAATGGTGGATGCCCTTAGGCAGTTGGCTGTGCCCGCTGAGCTGTGCCGGAGCTTTCTGAGGTTGGCTGAGGCCAACACAAGCCGAGCTGTAGAAACTTGTGGCATCCTGTGTGGCAAACTGGTAAGACACCGGAACAGAGCGGCTGTGTTGAACCCCCTTCTGATAGATCTGTTACAGGAAGAACAAAAGTTTGCTTAAAAGAGATGTTAAGGGTGGGGTTAAATAAATAATGTTTTCCATCATGTCTTTAAATCACCAGGGAAACTACACTGAGTACCAAAACTTGAGACGCTTAAAGAAACAAGTTCCTGTTCTTTCTCTAGAGAATGTGTGAGGAATGTGGATTTGTAGATTTTCAGTGAAACAGAGACATCAGCTGATCTCCCACCCCAGAGGGGGTAGAACACAACCTGACAGGACTCTCTGTGTCCCAGATCCACTGTGGCTTTTGTTTGAATTATTTCGTTTGCTGGTCGGGTTCACTTAAAGATCTTTCATCTTTTCTTGTGAGCATGACTGAGCGTTTTTGCCAGCAGCAAACCAGTCAGTGTTCTGTTAATTTTATTCAGGCAGAGTCCTTGGTTAGCTTTTTGGCAGACGGTGGCTTTGCATAATTTAAAGGAATATAATGCCGTGATGCTTCTTGTGTTTGTTCCAGACCAGAAATGCGTTTACCGTGACCCACGTCATAGTACCAAAGCAGTGCGGTGGGCCGGACTATTGTGACACGGAAAATGAGGAGGAACTTTTCCTCATACAGGACCAGTACGATCTCATCACCCTGGGCTGGATACATGTGAGTAAAGATAAAGATGGGTAAACTGTGGACAGCGCTGTCACATCATCACTGTGTGTAATCCACAAAGTCAGCAGCTGCATCGCTGCTCTCAGGAGCACAAACTAATCCTGCTGTACCTCAGAGGAAAACTTCACTCTCAAAAAACATGAAGAGACCACGTGATGCTATTAATCCTCTGTGTTTTTTGTCTGGTTTATTTTTCCTACTCCTGCCATGACATCATACTGATCACAGTACTAATGCTTTACGCTGCTCCAGTGAAATTTGTGGAGCAAGCAAATCAAATGTTTTCGTTAAACTGTAATGCGACTTAGGAGTATAATAGGTTTTAATTAATAATTCATGATCATGAGAATTATGACTTCTGAGCTGAACGTCGTGACTTCAGACAAAAGTACAACATTAAAATGAACCTCTTTTAGAAAATGAGGCGTATAACTTGGCAAATTCATGCGACATCACTGGTAGACCAACCAAACTTATGCTCAGTGCAGTGAAAATTAATATGACTCTTCTGGTCATGTCATTTTTATTTTATTTATTTATTTTTTTCTAATTTGCCAAATCAAAACAGTAGTTGTCTCAAGACACGTATAGAATAGGCTTAGACCAAACTCTACAATTTCAACAAAATTCTTCAAAACTTAAACAAAAATGGTCTGCATCCACAATTTTCTCCATTCTGAATGGCGTCCAGTCGCTATGTTTTATCCACTCTGAACTTGACTTGTGTGCTGTCATTGGCTGGGGGGAATACACCCACTCCCCACCCAGAAACGTCCCGAGTAAACCAGAACGCCGGATACAGGCAGAGGGCAGGGGCTCTGCTGACACAGTCACCACCATTTCTAAGTTTTAAGCAGATTGAGCCAAATTAATTTTCCTGTTTTGTTCCTGTTTACCCATTTTTATTCAGTAAATGGAAACACAAGTATGTGTGAAAACCTGACGCCTTTCTCCTGTGTTTCCCAGACTCATCCCACACAGACGGCCTTCCTGTCCAGCGTCGACCTCCACACACACTGCTCCTACCAGATGATGCTGCCAGAGGCCATTGCTATCGTCTGCTCGCCTAAGTTCAACGAGTAAGTCAGAAAACGGCTGGTGTCTTATTATTTAAACGTCAGGAAGATGGATGGGGGAGTTGGGAGCTGATAAGTGTGACCTGTGTGTGATTGTGTTCATTCCAGAATTGGCTACTTCAGGTTGACGGATCGAGGCACAGAGGAGATCTCCACGTGTAAACAGAAAGGCTTTCACCCGCACAGCAAAGATCCCCCTCTATTTACAGTGAGTGAACCTCTACTGTTAGGAAATGAGTGCCAAGAACTCTTTGTTCCTCATAGAAATGTGGAAATACGGAGGGCGGGAGGTGACACGAATGCGCTTACTATTTTTAAAATGTGCACGTTTTGTATTTCGCGTGCACATTTCATAAACCTCACGCCCACTATATGCATTGCGTGCGCATTGTGTTCCTACGTCACGTGGCCGGGTTATTAAAATGCATGTGCGATTCTTAAAGCATGCGCGTGATACACAAAATGCATGTGCGTTTTTAAAAAAAAAACCCAAACACATCCATGTCACCTCCTTGACACCGTAGGGAAAACACGCAGCATGTCAAATTTTAAGATTGTTTACCTCAGTCTATTAGAAAAGGATTAATTAAAGCAGATTACTACAGTGTGATGTTATTTCCTGAACTGGTGCACAGTTTGCCTGATTCATTCCTGTTTTCAGAAAATTTCATCAATACTTCACTCTGTTCAGTGAGCGTATCCATATAGCTGTTCTCTTTTCAAAACAGTAACATGTTTGTGTGTGCAGTAACTTAACATTATAGCCTATAATATACATGGAGATAATATCATCTATCTAAATTGCAGTCAAAGACCTGTGTTAATGTTGTTGAGTCTTTGCAGTTAAAGCTGGGGATACTCTGCATGACTTTCACTATTCTAACAGATCATGAAAAGACTGCGGGTATATGCTAACGTTACTGTTTGGTTGCATAGCCTGCTGTGTCCCGCCCATGATCCCACCTCCTCGGTGTTTGCTGGCTATCAACGCTATGTATTTGTCGTTTGATTTGGAGACCAGTACACTATGGAACTGCGTCCAGAGTCGGTTCTGAAAAATCAAACACGGGAGGAATCTGTTCTCCCCACACATTTGCAGATTGAGTCTGTACCCCTCATTAACTGACAGATTTCTGTGCCAACTTGCCACGCCAACTGGCTGCAGCTCGTGCTGACTGGTGCAGACTAGGACGGGCTCGAGACGATTGCGAATCCTACGTAAGATGCTGTCTAAAGTCGTGGAGTGTATTCCCAGCTGAAATGTTTTCAGCCTCAATCAGCTGTGTATTTGTTGTCGTAAACACACAGTGGGTTAGTGCATCCTTGTTTGTTAATTTGCATCCAACTGAGACTGAGTAGTGCTGCATTGTAGCTTTCTTCCTCTCCACGTAAACACATTTTAACTCAATGTTTTTTCTCCTTCTCAGCATGCGGGACATGTCACCATCACCGATGACACTGTGTCCATGGTGGATTTGCGGTGATTGTTTTGTTTTGTTTTTCACCAGAACACTCATTGACTGTTTTATGACGTTGCAGACATTTTACTGAAGGAATAATTCATTTTATTTTAAGGACAATACTGAGCAAATACTGGCCACAAGTTTACCGTTTATATGGACTTCAGTTGTTCTCAAAGGGAACAATATTGTGAACCTTGTTTTTCTTGCTCTTTTGAGTTGCACTTTCCAAACAATTGCTATCCACTCAAAGGACTGACAAACCTCTGGCTCTTCAACCAGTTCTAGTCCCTTACTGTTCAACTTTGGTTTTGCCATTATTAAAGTCTGTGTTTGTCAGTGACAGATATGTGTCTGGAAAACCCAACCTTTGTTTGATAATTGTCATCAAAGTTTGGTTCTGCCTGACTGATAAAGTGCCAAGGACGAGAACATTCACTTGTCGAGTTGTTCATTGTGTGTCATGAAGTTCAATGTGGAGCATAGTTTGTGACCATGTCTTTGTTCCTTGGACTTGATTTCCATTATAAGCTGTTGAAGTGCTATTAGCGATAAGAGAAAGGAAAGCCAGTTGTAACTCAGGTATGCATGAGGGCAGTGTTGCTGTTGCTGCTCTGTATTATATTTTTATATACAAACACTATCACTCCACATTATCCTTTAATTATAAAGGGTGTGTTTGAATTTGTGCTTATAATGGATCCTCCTTTTTTATGTTTTCATTTCCTTATTTTTTATGTCTTTTGTGGCAAGGGGATGGTAGCACCTGTATAATGTGTCCAATCATCAGAGGACACACATGCAACAAGGAATCTGAATGTACCTACTGCTACACATTACCACACATAACTAACCACCTGACCATGGTTCATGCCTCCAACCATTTTTGTTTGCTCCCTTCTCTTGTTGGAAGAAATAATTGATTAGCCATAAGTGTGAAAATACCTTTAGTGAATTAAATGCCAAGAAAAATAAACTCATTGTAGATTAATTTATTCCGCATCCTCTTGCTTATTTTTGTCTAGAAAGTTACTTTGCACAAATTCAAAGCATAGATACAGACCAGAAAAATGTATCATTTGTTCTAAAGATAACGTGCAAGGTGAATTGTAGACTGTGGCATGTAAGCATTTAAACCAAATGTGGTGTTACTGCTATGCATCCGGTGTGGAAGGTAAGTTTGAAAATAGATTTAATAATAAGTCCCACTGGTGCTTTCAGTGTAATGTACATCCTTGTAAATCAACTAAAAGAATAGCCAAATGTATGAATTACAAAGTAACATATTCCCCATAATCTTATTTTGTTTTGGAAAAATGTCAGAAATGTCAAAAATGAGACACCTGGAATTTACTGTTTCATTTAATTTTGAACTGGTGTCTTTGTGCACGGTCCTACTGATGCTTGGTCATACTTCAGCTTTAGAGTGTTGGGATATTTGATGAATCAAAATAAAAATGATATTGTACATTAAATATATATCAAACTCTTCTTTCACACTTTAATGTGTATGTAACAATTTTGGAGTCTGCTTAAAAATCAGATGACAGGCCGAGCAGGGATACTGTTTGGTTTTTTTAACCATTCTTCCAGTGGGGGGCAGCAGAGTGCCGTTGTCAAAAGCCGCATGCCGCAAATGACGACGGCGATAAAGAACATAAACAGGAAGCCACAAAAGGCTAGCAAGTTGTGTTTTCTCGACAAGTGTGTCTTTCTTAGTCGCATTCAATCTTCTACCTGACTCGACCTACACAAAAACTCAAAATGGGGAAGCGACAGCACCAAAAAGATAAAATGTAAGTATCAATGTTAACATGAACCGCTGAAATAGTGTTGTTGTTGTTAGCTTTGCTAGCTGGTAATTGTTAGCTAGTGTTTGCCAACGAGCTAACGTTAGTTTTCCAACGTCAAATTGCAACAGCGTATTTCTAACCTTACTCAAGTTTAAGTTGAACTTTATTTAAGGTTTCATCTTTTTCTTTTCTCACTTTTTGTGTTTTATCCTCTTTACAGGTACATCACATGTACAGAGTACACACACTTTTATGGAGGGAAGCGACCAGGTGTGTTGCATTTCATATGTTCAACGTTAGTTACGTTGCTCTTCCGATTTTAGCGTTAGGTTAAATTACTTGACTAAAATAGACGTTAACTCTTATAAACAATTTTACATTTGCTATTAAGTTAATGTTCGGTTTGTTTTGATTGTCAATCATGAAATACTAACGCTGACGTTACATCAGGTTGTTTCCACGGTGCCAGCCTGAGCTCTACTGAGATTAACGTTATAATAACGTAGTAAAAATAACACTGAATTTTCACTTTATTAGGTCCATCCAGTTAAAACAGGATTCAAAGTATAACAACAGCCCTACCTTAACATAAACCAAGACGTAACTTAATAGTAATAATAGTTAATATTAGTGTTATACAGTAATAGGTATTAACGACTGTTTTAACCAAGTGGCTTAAGTTAAAAGTACTTTCATGGAGTTTAAATGTACAGATTTTATTCTTATCTGTTTTAAAGAGGCATTCATTGAACCTAATGCACATCTTTGAAACTGTAGTTGTGGTGCCATTAATATTATAATGTGTTAACTAATTTGTTTGTCCACTCTATTCAAAAACACATTTTAATATTTAACAGCACCACCACAAACTTTAGCCTCCAAAAAGATCAGAAATTTAAATCAACCCCTTTTAGCAAAAACTAAATATCATAACCCTCAAGAAGGTAGAATTACTCGCAGGACTGTTGAATTAGACTAGGGGTTTTCAGTCCCGTCATTATAGCTTGTGACCCACTCAAAACAAAGCAGTGATGTAGCGATCTGCCATCCCTACTGCTGGAGGCTTATTTTGGTTTGTTCCGATCGACCCCCTGACCTAACTGGCACCCCAATCAGTAAACCAAAAACAAAGATTAGACAAGATAAAAAACAGAAAAACTGACTCTTGTTTGTCTTGCAGTCACCAGTGTCCTAAACCTTATGTTGTTAATATTCACGATTCCACCAATTGTTATCCAAATTAAATTGTTGCGTACAAGAGTCCGCAGATCATAAATGATTTATTATGTATTTTTGTGTTGTTTTTTTGTTTTTACTTTCAGAAATACCACAGGGAAACTTCAGACGACTTCCATTCGACCACTGCAGGTAAGAAGGGACTTGTTTACCACCTTCAGGAGAGATACACTAGACCTGCCTCAGGTATCCTTTGCAAAATAAATTTGCTATTGGATTAATAACAAATTACTTGAGGAATACTTGATGGAAATATATTGCATCTGTGCAGCAAAATCTATGAAAATCTGAATAGGTTAGTTTAGTTCAGTGTTTCCAGATGATGTACTGTTTGTTTGAATTTGGTTTTGCTATTTCCTCTGCAACATTTCAGCTTGTCACTTCAGCCATTCGAGTATCCCGTCTGTACTGAAGAAGGAGTCGTTTTCGACCTGCTGTGAGTAGATCATGCTAATTTACATTATAAACATGGTAAGATTACAGTGTCACAGTTGGCATATCTGACTGTAAGTGTCCCTTTGATTGTTGGCTGTCATTGTGTGTTTTTGTAATACCCGTACTATACACGCTAGCGGACCATGGTGGCCCACATGGTTAAGTGACCTTATTGTAAGTTGCTTTGGATTGAATGTCAGCTAAGAAAGATTGCTTCCTTTCTAACTCCTGTTTCAGGAGCATTGTCCCGTG
>JAQFJB010000021.1:8791862-8804212 GCA_029874875.1 Naso minor
TGTTTCACAAACATAATGTGATTTAACAGTCAAAGACACTGCTTTACAGCCGCAGAACCTTTAAGGTTTGATGTTGAACGGCTGCAAACACTTACTCGCTTCTTTGAAGTACCTCCTATGGCGAAGGTAGATGGTAACTACTTATAGCTACTTAAGAGTGTGACCTAATGTATAGTAGAGGCCATACTAATAGGTTATGCACACAAACTTATTATACCCATAGTATCCATTTGTGTGGGTGTTCCTCTGTAAATACTGGCTGTCCTTTCCTCAAAGTTCCTTTCTCTATTCATATTCCACAAGTTTCTAATATTGCATAAACACATACTGCAACAATATCTTGTTTTAGCGGGAATTACATACAATTAAGTGGATTTTAAGGTCTAATGCCCTCCTACTCGAGACACATTGCCATGTAACAGTCAACCAAAGGTTATGTTTGATTGCATATAATTTGGTGAAAGGCACTGGTGCATTACTGTAAGCATTTGCCTTTTTGGGATGACAAGACTCACCACTTGGCAGCAGTCACAGAGTCCCTATGGCAGCAGTGTGGGAGGGTGTGCCGCGTTGTCCGTGTGTCGATGGGTAAGGTGACTGGCCTCTCAGCATAAGAGTGTGGAGGACTGCAGCAAGGCAAACAAAAGCAAACAGCTGTTGGATAGTCATGGGAGCCAAACTTGTTGCTAAGGCAGAGAGTTTCCCTAGATTACGTTTAAGAGCCTCTAATTGAAAAACAAACAGCGCTGTCTCTATTCGACCCTTTTGCTGTTAAGTTGCTCTCCTATTGTTGAACCCTTGGGTTTCATTTGCTTCATTTAAGCCACCCCATGCTCCGTGGAAACTGCAGTAAGCTAATCTCATATGTAACTTTTTGTGTGGACCAAAGGGACTCAATAGAGGACACTTTTCTGCTGGGCACTTGGCTTTATTTTTGGACTCCTTTGACAGAGCAAAAGACTCATTATGATAATTTGGTAAATGAACTGTGGGGAACTAAAATTGTGTGACATCTAGATAAAGAACAGTTTCAGTGTTTTGTTTTGTTTTGTTGTTTTTTTTTTTAATGCAGTTGAAGTTGATGTGCTATTGCTTGTTTGTTAAATGATTATTTAATGCTTCATGCTTGCCTGTTGATAGAGTTTGCTTTGGTGGTGAAACCTGTGACTGGCATCCTGACAGTAACAGACAAACTGTTAGAATGGGGGATGAGTGTACTGTGTAAAAATGTAAGACTGTGAAACAGAGCAAATTTGAAGTAATTTCCTTCATCTCCCTTTGGCCAGGATAATGTGTAATCCTTTAAAAAAACACATGCATGGTTTGCTGAAATTAAAGCTCAGTTTAAAGGATTGTATTATTGCAGGATGAATACTTACCAGTAAAGGCTTCAAATGAACTAAATCCATACAGATTCAGTATAATGGTAAAAGTTAAAGATTGATTACATTTTTTTCTTAGATTTGGTCAAATCTACCCTTTAGGATGAGAATGAAGTCCATGATCCAAACCACATGAGGACAGTTAAAAAAAAAAAAAAATCTCTCATAAAATATTCCATAAGACATTTTTCCACTGTCTTATACATTGCTACAGAAAAAAATGGCTTGTAGCACGAAGCAGAAATCATGCTCTACAAACAAAGCAGCAGAATTATTATCTGAAATGAGAGGTTTTTTGACAAGATTCCATCCTCAGTAGAGGTCAGATGTCTTGGGTCTGAGGCGCTCCCAGCTGATTGGATTATTCTGCTATTCAAGCAGAAGCGCTGCTTGGCACACAAATGTAAAGTGAGAAAATTCAATGTGTAAGGCTAGATGAGATGGTAATAGAAAAGAAGAATTGCCCTCGGAAGAAATTTAAAGGGGAGGCAACACATTTAAGATATTTTGAGACTGTGGGCAAGGCTGATGTCTAATGTCATCTTGGCTTCACTGCTATAAGCGAGGATAAGACTCAGAGTAAGATAATCATACAGCACGATCAGCTTTAATGTTTGCAATCATAACAGCAATAACCCTTCCCATCCAGACAATTCCAGTGTTGACATGCGTGTCGCTAGCCAGCCAGCCAGCCTGCACAGCCCCTGGCCAGTGTCTTTGGAGAGCCATCCACTGTGCAGTTTGTCCTTTCATCTCCTTTTGTCTTGCTCGCCCTACCACAGAAAGCTGATCCTGCCATGAAAACAAAATCCTACCAAACCTGATCCCACTCCACAAGCACATGGCAAAGTCTACTCTGCACAGTGGCCACCTTTAATCAGCCAATGCAAGCAGAGTCATAGTCACAGCAAGAGACGCTGTTCCTCTCACTAAATTAGCCTGTCAGTCAGAACGTTCCCAAGACTCTCCCATTTCCCTCTGCCGCTGATTAATGGCATTAAGTGAGTTTATCAATGTGCCATATGCAGAACACAAATTCATTATCCTCATCCTCAGGATTCAGCAAAAAGCGGGTCCTGCCTCAATATTTTACTGTCCACAAGCAGTAGACTTATACACACAATAAAGGTGCTTGTTAGTATGCTAATGTAAATATCTGTTTAGCGCACACCTACAATTTCCATGCAACATGCTAAGAGACAAGCAAAATCCCCTCCAGGTTGACATCCACCATGGAAAGGCAGATAGGGAAGGGTGGCCATTAATCAAATTATCCACAACTAAAAAGACAAACTTATTTTTCTTTCTAGATTAGCAAATGTGAGCCTGGGGATTCACAGCTGGTTACATATGAAGTAACCCTGAGGTGACTTTAAGCAAAGCTGCTCTGAATACACTGATGAGGCTGCATTTTACTCACCATTCTTCTGATTATTTTATGGGCTTGAACAGATTTTCCCACCAGTGATTTATGGCAAAGCCCCATGTTATATTTGCTGTGTACATCTTTTAATTATTGCTATAAAGGAGATTCTCAGTAGGGAAGCTGTCAAGGTGGGTCTGCTGTTTTCAAATAAATTTTTACAAATTGGAAAACACACATTTCCTAATTGTGGTAGTTTATGATCTCTTCAATTAAATGTCAATTTTAATAAGGCCAAAACATTCCATTGATTTAGTGAGGAAATAATTTTCTTAATCACTCAACGAAGCACTGCACAAATAATTCAGAGCTTTTGATCTGCGGATTGATAACGTTGGAGGAATGTGATTTTATTTTATTTTTTTTTTAGACTACAGCCTCAGATTACTATGCGGTGCTGCTCCAGTCACTTCATTTTATGACATGGAAGTTTAATGAACCTGGGCAGCTGTGTACTTTGCATAAATAACCTACAAGTGATAGTGACAGAGTGCCCTTACACTGAATCATCCAGTGTTGCTATAAGTGACATCACTTTATCTGCTGAAACAGGGCTTCAGTGGCTCTAAATAGCTTGTGCCTCTTATCCTTGTGTCTCTAACTTTATATTAGCAGCCAATGAGAGCTCCCAAGTGAGATTTTAGAGGGAGCATGAACAGAGAGGTGCTCCATGTTAAAGAGCTGCGACAAGCTCAAGGAGAAGCCAGTGTCACACACTAAAGAGGAAAATTGAGGAGTTGGTTCATCTGTGCTGAAAATTCTTTGACCATCTGTAGTAGGCCTATATATACTTAATGGAGAACTGTGTTTGATAGGGGCCAACATACCACCAGAGTACCTGCTAACTGCTACTCACCATACTCTTTGCCCTGTCTCTCTCTGCCTGTAGCTAGTAGCTGCTGTTAGCTTGTCTGCCTAGGTAGTCAATGTCTGCCTGAACTGGGAAGTCCAATGGCTGGATGACTGTTAGTGTTACCACCACAGGCAACAGAACTTGGCCCAGCAGCTGGACTGGCACGTAACAGCCTTACAGAACTGAAGTGATTTACATCAGCTTTGACCAGAAAAATGACCCTCAGAGTCATATGAAGTGTGAAGACGAAGAAGAGGATGATCAGCTGAGTTTTCAGATGTAACTTGATAAATAAGTGTTTATTTGGACCAAGGAAGAGTTGGTGATTGTTAAAGGTACTTTGATCTGGATTTTGGGGATTTTTGTTCTTGGAATTAATTTTTTTTAAAAGAAAAAAAAACAAGAAAAGAAAAGAAGAATTATCAGTATTTTGTGATACTGTAAATAATATTGTTATCTTGAAAATTCCCAGAAATATTGTGATATTACTTTTGGGCCGTATCGCCCACCCCTACTTTCAGTAATATCATTCATCCCTCTATTTATGCCTTAATTGTAAATATATAAACCTATTGGCAACATCATGACAGAGATCGGGAAACATTTTTCCAGAAAGAGTGAAGACGTGTATAGTGTTGGTCAATGTTATTTCTTGAAGAAAATGTGAGTTTCCAGACAGGTTTGACTGAGATGTTGGGTGTCTCAGGTGGTTACTCAGTCATGGTTGTTGCTCCTTGCTCGTCGCTCCTCAGTATCGTCCAGTCTCCCCGTCTGTTTGACAAGATTTATATTTTCTGGAAACTCTTTATCATCAGTATGAATGATGTTTGTCAGTGAAAATGCAGTCTGTGTTCCGACCTTTTGGATCGGCGTTGGGGAAGAGGCGGTTCCACGGCACCTTGCAGCGCATAGGCAGCGACAAAAGATAGTTTCTGGCCTTAATGTTGATGATGCAGTTGAGATCCTCCTGAGAGGGAGAACCCAGGATCCCTGCAGAGAAGATTAAAATGCAATCCTTTTTGATTGTGTGTATGAAACTTAGCAAGTCCAAATGAAACACACTACTTTATGGTTTATGTTTCAGTTCACAGGGGAATTTAACAGAGATGACAACGGTCTGAATGCACAACATAATGACAAATGATGAATGTGGTTTAATACCTAAGACACAAAAAGTATGACTTGATGAATGCGTTCTAACTGCTACAGACTGGAAACAAGAATATGCTGCTACACACAGTGAGATTTTAGCTCAAGTCCCAAATGTTACATCTTTTGTGCAGACTTAAAAAGGACACTGCATTTTGCAACCAACTAACATTTGTCTTATTTTGAAGGGAACAACAAGTTATCGACATATGACCATGAGAATCAAGACAAATGGGAACAATAAACAGTGTGTTCTTTACATTTCATTCCTTGTACATCAAATTTAGCTGATCTTTATTTTTAGCATATCAATACTTACTTCAGGAGGTAAAATTTCAATTCTTCAACATAACGTGCAGTTGCGCTGAGTTCGTGGCCTGTTTAAACTACAACATTTCAGCACATCAGCAATCCTAAAACACTGGATATAAAGAGAATCATTACCCAAAATGTGGTTAAGCTGATCCAAGTAGTGCTTCCCAGGAAAAATTGGTCTGTTGGACAACATCTCAGCCAGGATGCAACCCACTGACCAGATGTCTATGGACTTGGTATAGCCCTGAGAGTGAGAGGCACGAAGACACAGTCGTCACTACATACATCTGAACGTGTATATCTAGAGTCAGTTTCACATCAATACGGAGACCATGTCATGCCACAAAGTATTTTATGGCATGAACTCAAAGCAGAGATGTTCTTAATGACTAACTTCCCGGCAGTTAAAACAGAAATTTAAATTTATACTAGCTGACTATTCCAAAAGTAAGAAAACACTCAAAAGCTGGACCGCAAAATTGAGCGCAATAAATCTATTTGGGTAAGCACTGTGCAAAAAAATATAGTGAACATTCATACGAGTCATTTGAAACTGTTATTCACAGTCTTTGAAAGCCAAATCCTATTTTAAATGCAACTGGAACGTGTGGCACTTTGCACTGTGCATTATAAACAATGCACATTCTCTTATAATTTAAGTGTTTATTCTGTCTTTCGTTTAACTACAGGCATGTCAACATTTAATGGCGGGAGAAGACACTCACCTTGGAGTTGAGCATGATCTCAGGTGCTCGGTACCAGCGAGTGGCTACATACTCTGTTAGGAAACCGGTGTGATCGTGGTCGGGATCAGCCACCCGAGCCAAACCAAAATCACAGATCTACAGACAAATTAAAAACAGTAACAGGACAATGAAAGACTACAACATGATGGATACAAAATCAAAATAAACTGGTCACCAGTCTGATTACTTTTAACCTCAAAATGTTGCTAAAATGTTCAGACTAATGTCAGACCAAAAACATACTATCACGGCATACAAAATTAAACTAAAGGCCATGAAATTTAGGCAAAGGAGGCCTTTCCTCTCTGACAAAAAACCCCACTGATACTGGTATTTTTGGCACGGAAATAGTCAACCATTATTTATTATAAAACATGAGATAATTAGTGACTTAAAAAAAAACCCTTTAAATCAGCCCAATCTGTTTAAATCATGCCAACTTCTTTTCAAGACAACCTTGAGATCACAGGTGGTGTTGAGCAGGAGGTTGGAGGGCTTCAGGTCGCGGTGCAGGACGTTGGCAGAGTGGATGTACTTGAGCCCTCGTAGGATCTGGTAGAGGAAGTAGCAGATATGGTCGTTGCTCAGATGTTGAGTCTTCAGAAGCTTGTACAGGTCTGTTTCCATTAGATCCTGAACAATATATCTGCACAGTGGCAGGTTAAAGAAACATCTGTACTATCACGGTGAAAAACCCACACAACTCATCCTGTCCACAAGTCCTTTTCATTCCCATCTGCACCATATAGTTCGCCCCACAAAACAAGATCTTTAGGTATCCGATAGAGCTGTATTGTTTATTTTTATTGTGCTGCACTAGTATCCAAACTACATTAAGTTTTACTGGCAGTGAAATTGGATTTTCTTGGCATTGCGAAAACAAAACAAAGAAACTTAAAAACATTCAGCTGAGGCAATTACTCTGCTTTTGGTGCTACAGCAGGCTGGCAGAATAACGAAAAGCAGCCAAAGTGCTGGCACAATTTTTATTTTGGGAAATTTTCACAATTCAAATATCAAAATCCCGGCAGTGTCAAGGTGAATAACAAAGTTTGTGCTCTTGTAGTTAGAACACACTAAAACCATGTTTGGGCATTCAACTTAGTTAAAAAAAAAAAAACCAAAATCGAAAAAACCTGGTTTCCATGAGATGAGGCATTTAATCTTGATGGGTTTACTGTTTTAGTTTCAGAGCTTTGCTTGTGTTATCTGCCAAGCAGGAAACAGTGAGATGATTAACTGTGGCCTTAAGGGGGAGTATGCAACTTTTTTACAGGCTTATAAACAAACAAGACAGGGCTCTCCATACAAAATAGCACTTTGCAAAAGCTAATGTGACTTTTAGATTTAATTTAAATCAATATGTTCACAATTATAATCTTCATTAGTGGAAAAAAACAACAAAAAGAATACATTGCCTATTGAGACTACATAACCTAAATTGTTACTAAAAAAGACGCATGGAGCACCTTTAAGTCACTGTCGAGTCTTTTTCTGCAGAGTGTTTAACTACATACACAGCATTATGAAAGTGACAGCAACTTTGGACTCGACCAGTTTGCTACTGTTGCTGCTGGGCTACAGTGAAGAGCCTCTCTGCCAAATATATGGTGACAGGTGGCTCTTATGCAATAAAATATAACTGACAGCCCCTATTCATCTGCAAATGCTGGACTGAAGACCAACTTCAGTGGTAACACAAAGAAGTAATCAAATACAATTACGGCGTTAACAACTTTAAATGCAAAACAAAAAAATACATTAAAAAAAAGATTATTAATGCCATTAAGGCCCGGCAGAACCATGAAGTGCATTAGAACATATCATGACCCATCAAAGCTCAGTAAATTATGAGAACTGTATGTGAAAGGATACACATCCTTCATCTGGTCAATGGTTGGCGTGCGGATGATGTCGTTGATTCCGATGATGTTCTCATGTTTGAAGCGCAGAAGGATTTTGATCTCCCTCAGGGTGCGTTGGCAGTACGTCTGGTGCTCAAAGGGGCTGATCTTCTTAATGGCCACGCGGATCTTGTTGTCCCGGTCATAGGCAGAGCTGGATAATTTTTTTTAAAAAAGCAAAAACATAAAAGCCAGTAATTAGACACCAGCGCTGAAGAAGCAGGAGACTTTGACATTTGCTTATAAAATGACAAGTGTGTCATACAACACATTCAAAAAACACCTTTGACCCAGGAAAAAGTGTTAGTTGAGCTTAAGCTTCCTGTTTTGGATATTTTGTACAACTCTTCTGTGCAGCTGAGGTCTGTCTCACTGATACCCGCAATCCTTACTACAGAAAAGTACCAGATCGCACTGATACCTCTGTAAAAGTTGCAGATAACACCACTTGAGAAATGGTTGGGAAACCACACCAAGCTCTGTTATTAACAACCATGCATCCTGCTAGGAGGTCAAACCGCAGTTACAACAGTTACAAGAAAAAAAAAAATCTAAAATTTAAAAAATACAGCAAACGTTACTCAGCTTAGAGCCATTTTGGGGGTTTGCACAAACTGCACCAAGCGCCTGACTATTCTTTACCCTCATCAGTACACTGTGGTTGATTCTTCCTTCATCATTAGCATTCAAAATAAATCAAAAACAATTCTAACATAAAAAAACAGACCAACCTAAATAATATCTTGCTCTGTCTGCAGACAGAGTTTTATTCAACAGCAGCAGTCAGACTCTAACCTCACTGACAAACGCTGCTTCCTTTCTGTGGTCTGCCAGTGGAAAGCTTTTAATGTGAAGCAGTAACTGCCGGAAATGTTCAGTTTGCATCCGCGATATCTTAACACTACAAATACACCTCTGATAGACTGTTGCGCAGAAAATAGTGAGGCTAATGCAGTATCTGTTTGACTGAGGCAGAATAGGAATGTAGGAGTGGAACAAAACTCACAACCACAGAAAACGTTGCTTCACTTCACACAAGGGCTGCTCAAGTGCTGACATGTGACAGACCACAGTTATCAGTTCCATACACAGACACACAGCTCAAGTCTACCTCACAGACCATCTCTGTTTGCTCCGATAGCAAGCAAGCGCTGCAGGTCAACTTAGTGGATGCAGAGAAATTTGCATATGATCAAGTTCTGCTAGTATTACTGCTTGGCACACCATAAGGCTCAAAAGTGTAAAACACCAAGCCAGAGGGAAAGAGGCCAAAGAGCATCCTGATCAAGATAAGCTCACCTCACTCTGGTCTGCCATGAGGTATGTATGACGGAGTATTTGGAACAGGCATGACGGAAAAAAAAAAAAAACCAACAACAAAAAATAAGCAGGAGGAATTTATTTAAGTTTCCATTCAAGGAAAAAGTTGAAATTTTGTGGAAAAAAAGTTGAAATTTTGTGAATTAAGTCAAAATGTCAGTATTAGGTGCCAGGCAGAAGAAAAAACAAATCGGAGGAGGAAGCAGTTTTTTTTCTTCTTTCATATCGAGATTAAAGTCAAAATTTCGTGAATGAAGTTGAAATACTGTAACAAGAATAAAGACGAAATGTTAAGAATCTGTTAAGAAGCCTGCAAGAAAAAAATGTTAAGAAGCCTCTCTGTATTACACCTGCCTGCAATACAGAGAGGCTATGTAAGATACTGATAGGACAACTGATCAAGTTGATTGATCCTGAGGGTGTGGAGGACAGGCGGGCGCGGCGTCTGAGACGCAGGCACTGCCACTGCACAGGTCCCAATGTGCTCTGGCATATGGGTGGGTACGACAAACTGAAGCCATACGGCATTACGACATACGACTCTGTACTGCACGCAGGTGCAACCATCGATGCCCTCGCATCTGTCCATTTCCAGCTCTTTCAAGTTTGTATGGTTTCTCTTTCCAAACAGCCGCGATTTTAATAGCGATATGAAAAAAGAGGAAGAAAAAAACCCTCCTCATCTGATTGATTTTTTCTTCTGCCTGGCGCTTAAAACTGACATTTCGACTTTATTCATGAAATTTTGACTTTTTTCTCACAATGGAAACAAAAAAAAAATTCTTTCTGGGTTTTTTTTGGGTTGTTGTTGTCATGCCTGGCCCCAATACTCTGTTGTAATGATATAGAAAAATGTCTTTGCTTAAATGCAGCCATTACATTCAATAATTTTTAGAGGTCAAATATTTACATAATCACAACTTCTACCATAACTTTCATTTTTGTCCTCTCAAAGACAAACTGTTCATTTGTGCAAACACAAGGTCAAACGGTAACACTTTGCTTCAAAAACCATCACTTTCAACTGAAATATTTCACGAGGTTACATCTTTTAGTGTATCTGTAGCCACTCTATCCTACTGAGGAACCCACTTTGTTGGCTGTCAAGCAAAAACAATTAAAACGTTTTTATACATAATAAATGTCAACATGCATCCTACAGTTTAATAGTTTTAACAGTTTTTCCAAGACCAGGAAAATAACTTTTCCAGATTCACAGTTTTCAATAAAAACTGGAGACGCTGACCCACGCATTAATTGACTGAAACTCAATCAACTGCAGATACTTTTCATTTTCCTCTCAGTGATGCCTTTGTGACAACAAAATCCATCCTGCTCAGCTTCGTTTTGCAATATTGGCTGCTGAAATCTAATCAAGAAGAGAAGCGTACCATACACAGGAAATGATAAAACATATTTGCATGCAAGGGCTAAGTCGGGTCTGGCATATCTCACACTGAAACTGGATTCCAAGAAGAGGCAACAAGTAAATGCATGAAGCTTAAAACAGGTACGTAGATGTTTCCCTCAGTTTCTTTACTACAAAATGTTTTTGGTCAGGCGGTCTTCAGCTGCGTTCTTATTTAAAGAGGACAGGCTGCCACGTGAACTCAATAACCAATCATTGTGGTGCTGCAGTCAACCACACAGAAATATGTCACATAAAATCAACCCCGATGACATACATTTCATACAAACAGAAATACACGAACAGTATCATTTAGAAATGAGATGAAATTTAGAAATGATCAAAAAATGAATACTTAAAAAGTTTACACCACTTAACAGAACATCCTCAGATCAATTGTGGCACCTCAGGCATTCCACTGTTCAAAACACAGTTCAAACCAATAGTTGACAAACATAACTCCAACCATCGACACGAATGTGATCTTATAATCTGTGAATAAGTATTTGTTATCAGAGCCCACAGACACAGCGTCACTTAGCATGACTATACATTGTAAAGCACAGTTTGTAACTCTTAAACTGTTTTCTACAAGGTGCTATATAGCCTAAAAAGAAGTTATCACGAAATGTATGTCACTGTGGTTGATTCTATGTGACATTTTTCTGTGTGAACTGCAGCACCACAATGGTTAGTGATTGAGTTCACATGGCAACTGGTCCTTTTTAAATACAGGGTGTATCAAATCATTGCATTGGCCTATTGTAACATCTGGCCAGGGACTACAGATGTAAACTAGCCTCCCGGCTAACTCTGGGATATTTACAGAAATGTCCATTAATATGCACTGTCCCTGTAAAAAAAAATAAAAAAAAAAAAATTTAAAATTTGCACATACTGATGATGGTCAGATGCTCAAACAAAACAAAACAACACAAACAAAAAAAACCCCCAAGGTGTTGTGGCACATAAAGTGATAGCATATCCACATGACACAACTTTTTCCTTCCCAGTACAGTTACACAAGTCTATGGTGATCCATGGAGCCTCAGAGTGGTATCCCTGCAAACTTATGCAGATGTCTCATCACACATACTTCCCAATGGAGATATTCCTCATTTTTTACAGCTAACATTGATGTCAAATGAGTAAAAATGAAATTATTTGCTCGTTATACAAAGTCACCGACAAAAAGAAAAGCGGATCAATTCCCAGCAATATCCAGAATGGAAAACACTAAACAAGCACATTTGCTGTGACTGCTCATTAATCTTTTCATGAGGAGACATGGTGGCAAAACAAAAAAAGAGTCACTCTCCTACCAGTGCAGAAATGTCCGGTATTGCGTGTGTGTGTCTGACACCGAGCAGAACAACCTGGCCCTGCCTGTGACGAGACGCCTTCTCCATAACATTCCAAGTACCGACACGTCACCTGTTGAGTTTCTGGTTATTTTCACTGGCTTAATGGATGCTTCAACTTCCTTATGTTCACTCAGCCTGAGTAATCTTGAATTTACACTGAGTCTGAGCCTGCATCACATGACAACTTTAACTCTTGAAGCCCTCATTAATTTTTTTGTTCATAAAAACAATAAAATGTAAATATATAGATTGTCAGGATTTGCCTTCGAGTGCTGCGACTACTACACTCATATATTTTTTTATTTTTACGGTAACATGAAGTTATTGGGTTCCTGTTCGATGAAAATTAAGGTTGAAATGTAATGACAGAAATCCAAGCCGCATATTTTGAATTGTCACAATGACAATTCATTGTCTGGCCTGATCCGCACACTGGCCAGACATCTTCAGTGCACAGGAACTGACACATCAAAACCAAATCCAACT
>JAQFJB010000021.1:8815746-8827145 GCA_029874875.1 Naso minor
GCTGCTTTTCTGTGTCATTTATGATCATAAATGAGGACTCTTTGTGTTTCAGGCTGTTGTTTGGACAAAAGAAGCTATTTGAAGACGACACGCTGGGCTCTGGGAAATTAACATGCACATTTTTAGCACTTTTGACATGTCATGGAATAAATAATTAATCGTAAAAATAATCGGCAGAATAATCGATAATAAAAATACTCGTTAGTTGCAACCCTAATTCACATGTTGGCATATGTGTTGGTATCAGCAAATCATTAAGTATTACATTCTGAATTTCAGCAGTGAATAAAAAGTACTGGGATGTGTTACTAATGTTCAAAACAAATTTGTTTAACCAAAGTGACGACCATTTCAATTATTAAAGTAAAATCTGTTTAAATTATGTGTAACAGGTTTAGTGCGTGGTGGAGTGAAATCATCAAGACTGGAGGTATTGTATTCCCTGCAATATTCCTGGATATTTCCTTTTTTCTTTACTTATTCTGTGTCACACAAACGAAGCACCTCTGCATCATCAACATGCTCTATGTCCAGGTGTCCCTCTGGCTTTTCACACAAGTTTCAGTAACCTTCTTTAAACCGGCTGCCAACAGAGAAAAGCAGGCAGGCAAGAACGGTAACAGGTGAGCATCATGCAGTGCCCACTGTTTTGTGCAGTTTATTTAGGGCCATTATGAATCACCTAGAGAAGACGATATGGATAGGAGAGAAAAAGTACCGCGAGCTTGTGTGTAGTGATGTTGTGCAAGAGAATGTCAAAGTGAACCAACAAGGAAAGCAAACGCCAGTACTATGTTCCAGTGAGTGCCAACCCAGTTTCAGCACTGATCCGCCTAACAAAGCCCCTCGAGGCAAATTGTGATTTGTGATTCTCAGCTACATAAATAGAATTGACCTGACTTCAGATTAACTGTTGGTGCGAAAACACATTGTTGCAGAATGCTTCAGATAAGAAGTTTGATACATTTGTGGTAGAAAAAGAAGCTACTGCCGTTTGATCAAATTCATAAAGATTTAAGACGTACCCAAATCTGAGCCGTAGCTGTATCACTGCCCTTAATTAAATCTGATCATGTAGTTCTAATGTCAGACATGAATCAGTGATGAAGGGCGGTCCATCCCAGGTTTTTACACGGCATGTGTTTCCATATTGGCCTCATCTTTTCAGCAATAACATCCGTACACAGACACAACCGACTCTGCCACCAAGTTTGCATTTTTGCCACAGCGTTATATTGACAGTCCCTGGATGATCTTTTGTGTGAGCACGTACAATAAAATGCTTTCAGACTGCACGCTGAAAACAAGGAAGCAGCAGAAAGCAGGACACAGAGATGGCAGTGAAAGCTGTTGTCATGGCAACCGTAAACAGTATCTCAGTTTAGGGCTTCAGTGTGAACTTCAGCTTCAGAAAACGTTGTGGTGCAATTCTGCAATGCTGCTTCAAAGAAACATATATCTCAAGCAGAAATATTAAGTTACTTTAGCCCAGTCTACTTTTTAGGTTTTGGGGTTTTTTTTAATGTAAGCACAATGAATATACTGCATATTGCTTATAGTTGTAGTGTTAGAATGTTAACAGCTAACACTGCATCTCTGTAAATTCTAACGCTGGAACATGCCTCTGCTGTGCATTTTCGTCTTGTACAAGTGAAACACACTCAGGTCTCATTCAAAGCTTTTTCGCAGTTGATAGCCTTTTTGATTTAAGAACATTCCTTTAACAGGAAGCTGGATCAACAATCGTCATCTTTGATGCATAGGGTTTTACGGTGACCGTTGATATTCAGAAACTGTGTTCGTCTGTTCCCCTGCAAGCGCCTGCAACCTACAGTGAAGAACATTTAACAAAAGTTATACCATAACCTCCGTGTGTGTCCAAATGGAAGTTTTAAGTGCATCTCAGCAGAAACATTATCCCAGCCTGAGAACGTCAGTATCATCATGCTAGCAACTGACAATCTGTTGAAAATCAATCTGATTTATCAAAAGCTCTATACTATATGTTTTTATTACTTATTTGCTCTTTTTACACTGTTAAAGGAGTCTATGTATTTGGGATCTTATTAAGTTAAAAACCAGTGTATGTGAAATGTGTATTTATACATAAAACATGCATCGTAAAATATAAATAAAGCCAGCTTTCCTCTCGTAATACCTACTGAATGCATCCCAAAGAAAGCTGTTTATATGATGGTAACAACAGTACACGGAGGCGCATGGCCAACACAAGGAGGCTGATAAAGAAGAACTTCCTGATAGGATTTAAAAATACTTCTGATGCAAACCAAAGGATGTCTACATCTGCACTCTGCACCACTTTCTCTGGCTGCTGCGCATCAAAGCTACATGACCAAGTGACTCAAAAATGAAGCCTCGAGAAGAATGCAACAAGACAAATGCAAGAAGGCTGAGGCTGACACGTCGCCCACTCAAGCTGCCTTTGAGCACACCAAAAATACAGAAACAACACCAAAGTAAGTAACTGGGTTTTAAGAAACACTTCAAAAACGACAAAATTCCGCCTTGAGGACCTCTGAAAAAAACATCACAATGCTCTCTCAAATTATACGACAGTTTTTGTTGTTGCATATTTAGTCTCACGGGACCCACTTACAAGTAGTACTTAGAATTTAAATGGACACAAAGTTTTTGTAACATGTCATTTTGCCAGCTTAGAGATTTTTCCATCACTGCGAGTGAACAACAAATACAGCTAGAGTACCTGTAACCTTAAAGCCTTGTGGATTTATGTGTGCCTGTTGCTCTAACTTATGACTGCTGATATTAGAGCATTACAGATATCTAAATGTGAATGTTTTATTGTACTTTCAATCTTTTTTTGGCTGTCTCATAGATGGTTAAGGGTCTCACTAACAGACTATTACTTATTTCCTGTATCTCTGTTTTGCTGAAAGATGATTCTATCTCTAATCATCTTAAGAATTACAATTTAAGGCATATCAATTCAAGTATTTTGGTGTGACCTGCAAGCCACAGTTTACAGCTGCCCAAATAAACTTGTCACAATGCTTCAACATCAAAAAGATGCCTGAACTTAAAGCAATCTGTCGAAAGAGAGCAAAAATTTGAACTTAATTTGAGGGGGGAAACAGTCTTTGGCTTATGTATTTCACATTAGTGGAAGCAAGATTTCCAATAACCAGAAGAAGAAAGTACTGGGTAGCGAGCAGCAGCTGGCATAGATGAAGAGATAACAAAAAGACTCAGGGGCCAGCTTCAGTTTACAGCAATTGATTCGTCATTACAAGAAAGTTCAAGGAATGAAAACGTCACAGTGCTTCCCACATGGTTCAACTGACGAGTAATCTGTCAGAGGTGAAGAGCAGAAATGCCACAAAGTTGGCAACCAAGCCTAAAAGTGAAAATACATTTCAAATTCCAGCAAGTTAGCACATAAACATTAACTACTAACCAAGAAACGATTAGCTTTATTGGTAAAACTGTGCTCTGTGTAAGCTGAGTTTCAGGAAGGACATTGCAGAAACTCAGAATACCCTGAATGAAAGTTGGTTATGCTTTTGAGTTCAACGCAAACTTTAACAGTTCATTGTTATGTTCATTCTTGTGTTGTCCCATAAACATAAATCAATAACCTAACAGTAAAGCAAGGCAATCAGCTGAAAAATGGAAGGTCTTTTTAACAAACGGACAGTGCGACCGGGAAAACGTAGGGCGTCGGGTAGGCTCGAAATGATCAACGAGCATGGGGCGCTTAAATCGATTGTTTCATCTTGCGTAGTGTGTCATAGCGGACGACAGCCGATGTCGCATCTAGGATACCTCACAACCTCACGACAGAAAGATTAGCATGTTTGATTTTTTTGTTTACCTCCCTCAACAGCTCGTCAGTAGTAGTTGTAGTCAGAGGCGAGCGCTTTCTCGCCAGTGACGACACGCACGTTGTGAACTGCAAACAATGATTAATCGGGGAGTAACATGTAGTCTGTCAAGTCTCTTGGCCACGACACGACAATAATTTATGAATTTTAAATCGCCCAATCTAGCACAGTGGACATTTTATGTGACAAAAATAATCTTTTTAAAAGCGGGACAGTGCACATGAATCAACATTAACGTCAATGTGGCGGTGTTAGCAAAAAAAAAAGTCAATTGCACACTTAGTCCCAACATGAAAACTCCATTATAAAGGTTATCAAAATGTATCAGTATTCATAGCTTAATCTAGTAACATATGATTAACCCAGCATACATGACGACAGTCAACTGTCATTATCGATTTTTTCGCAATAATCAGTTGTTACACTGCCCAGCTTCTTGCTAATCACCATTATACAAATTTTAACTCTTTTTCTGAAGTAGTATCATCTCTTAAAATACCAAAATGTCACAAACAATGCTAAAAATCCTTCCAAGTCGACACTGGGGCTTTAATGGTGTATTTTATCTTTTTTGCTTACCATGACCTTTAACATGTAACAATCATTTGTGGATTAGGGCCCGACCGATATATCAGTTTACTGCTATTATCGGCTGATTGGTATTGGAATATTTGTTCTCCAATAAATGCAGATATTAAAACTGTTTTTTAAGGCTTAAAAATAGTAACTGGATTAGTGATCTAAAATGGTATAATCATGTAATTTGTCCAGCAGAGGGCGGGCCCCTTATTTAATTGACAAAATGTGAAGTGTTTTCTGTTCAGTGCACTGATGTTGGAATAACGTTCGTTAGATATCCTGCCTCCATTACATCCTTGTCACACGTATTTGGTAACTACATTCAAAATTGTATATAGAGAATATCAGCCAATATATTGTTTTTTTTGCTCCCTAATATTGTTATCGGCATCAGCCCTAATGGATATGGTATCAATGATATCAGTGAGATGCTCAACAACCTGCTGTGCCCCAACTTCAGGCAGGCTCTACTGTATGCCAAATCAGTGTCCTTATCCCAGCTCCTCTCAGCACACAGGAAAAAAAGAACTACACTACACTTACATAATGCAGCAGCGTGTGCACACTACAAGCCAACCACATTACCTCTGCTAAAACTGAAAAATAAATTTAAAAAAATCATGATTTTAGTGATTTTAAAAGTGGACATTGATGATGGACTTATTACAAACTGAGATTCAGTTAATTTAAAATAAAACTGTCATCTTCTTTTCCCAGGATGAATATCATATAAAATCCATATACCACAAATAAAATTGCACTTAAACTGAGTTTTGATGAATTTATCCTCTACTTCACCCCGAGTAGCAAATCACTGAGAATTTTACAGCTTGCTTCATCATACACAGTCAGGAACCAGCCATCAGTATCAGGTATGGACGGAAATGTACAAGAAACCCCCCTTGAGGAACTCCTGCTATATATTTTTAAGCATATTATGTAAATATTGTCTACATAACCTAAACCTAAACATAGTGTCCAGCAACCATGTTTGAGATCTCATGGAAACTATAGGCAATGACAGGGGAAAAAATAATCAGACATATTAATGTCAGATCATAATAAAACTCAGCTTACTTCAGCTGAACACCTAATGTTACATTTTCAGTTGTCAACTGTTGAGAGGGGGTAGCTGTAGTGCTAGTTTGGGAAACAAAAAAACCACAAAGTCAATTAATATTTTTGTAAAGCTACAGTGTTGAACTGCACACACCTAGTTAGTTGCCTGTTGTAGAAATAGTAACGTTAACGGCAAAATATCTAATTAGTTCATGTTATAAAATGTATATATGTTACATTTTCAGTAAGAAGCGGCAACGCAACCCATGTTATAGGCGATGCAAATGGCAATTTTACCTGTTCACCGTTGACACAAGTGAGTAACTTGAAAAAAGGTTGCTTTGCTAACGATAGCTATATGAGACAGACTTCCAGGATAAGTTCACTGACACGGCGATAACGTTAAATTTAACGTTACCGTTCCCAAATGCAGACAGTTCCGCCGTGATTTCTCTTCCTTCCTCGCAAACGGAGGCGTCCTCCCAAACTTAACTATCGTCGGTTTGACACTGTTGCTTTTGAGCTAAAAAATGACATTTCTAACATAACTCTACGGATGCCAGCTAGCAGCAGTCAACGTTATGCCAGACTAAAAGGCAAAGGTGTTGACTTTGTACAATGTGTAAAAAGCTAGGTAACGTTAATCGTAGCCTTAGGGTACACTTACCACACCATCCCGTAGGCTCCTTCCCCGATGTAGGAGAGGTTGCTGTACCGAGGCCCGACGTCGAAGGCCTGCCCACGGACCAGCTCCGTTCCCGACCCGGGGCTGGGGCCGCAGCCAGCAGGGGCAGACACCGCAGCTGTCGCCATTATGAGGACTGGCTCTTTACAACGTTATCAAATAAAAAAACAACAACTGAGATTAGAAAAAATATATGGGTATGTGTGTTTATATCCGTCGTCGCAGTGACTGAAACAGGGCTTTCAGATGCAGAGGCCTTCACTACGTACGGAGGGTTTTTTCCTTTCCGTTAACGTGCGTTCAGAGCGACCACACCGCTGCTGTGCTGTGCTGTCGCAGGCAGGCAGGGGCGAAAAGCGGAGGGTTGCTGCTGCAGGAAATAACGGAGGCGGTCATGTGATCCGGTGTTTTCTTTCTTTTTTTCTTCTTTCATTTTTTATGGAATTACTAGTGTTGCCTTCAGGTGCTGCTTCGGTTCCATAAGCAGACTTTAACCAGCAACCAGCGGTGGATGAAGGAGGCTACAGCTTCAGATCATTTAGACAACTTAAGTGGAAGTTTTAATACAACGCTGCGAGACAAAAAAACAAAACAAAAAACAAACAGACATAAAAAAAAAACAAAACCATTAGGTTTAGTAGCCTACAAGTAAAAGGAATGCACTGACCAAAGCCCATGCAAAAATAATCAGGAAAATGGTAATTAGCTGCATAAAGTCAGAAGTCAAATGATAAAATGTTGACTGTTACTGTTACAGATGCAGTAGTAAAAGAAAATTAACTGCTGTAGAGGGTTAAGGTGGAGCTCATTTTGAACTATTTTGTAAGCTGTTGCACTGCAAGTGTTGTTTTGATACACATACATATACATATACATATATATATATATAATTGGTTGTTAATAAATTGAAAATAGTCGAAAATTCCATCACAATCAGGGCCCACATTGACACCATTAATGTACTTGTTCTGTCCAACTAATAAATAAAAACAAATAACAAATAACTCGACTTATTGCTTGCCAGAAAAAAAATAGAATTATTAGAAAAACAGTCATGTACTGTATTGTAAATCTGTTTTTGCAGAAAGACTATTGGTTCTGGATTTACCGCTCTGTCCGGTTTTACCATCCAGGGGGCCATGGGGCAAAATCAAGCAGCTGGGCCCCCATTAAATGAAAATGACACATTACATATGCCTTTCCTGCAGTCTTAAGCTGTCATGTTATGCATCTTAAACCCAGCCTGTTCACTGTTTGCTTGAATGTGGCTCTGCTCTCTCACTCTGCCTCAGGAGCAATCACACACACCTGCTGCTCTGCTCTCAGTAATTAGATGAATTGTCTCACACCTGGTCTCACCGCTAAGCCTCTGCTCTCCAGGCTTTCCTTGCCAGTTTGTCATTTTGCATTCATGCCAGACCTACCAGCACTCTACCTTGGATTTAAAAGCCTACCTGTTGCCAACCCTGCCTGCTTCAGATTCACACTTCCTGTCGATTCCTGGTTGAAGTCTCAGCCTTCTGTTTTTGACCTGGAGTTTCACTTCTGCCCTTCCAAGTTTCTAGTTGCCTCTCAAGTGGCCATTTACTTCTTTCACCTGCCTTGATGGTGTTGTGGACTAGGACTATAAATAGGACTTTGCTATACCTACCTGCCCACTGAAAAATAATGCTTACTTACCTGCTGAAGAAGAAATTCATTTCCCTGCTGGTTTGCTGGTTTTGCCCCATGCTGTTTCCATTGTTTGGCCTGAGCTCCCTGCTCTTCTCAAGCCCACAAAGACTTTCAGAGACATTGTTTCCAGTCTGAGCCATGCTGTATTTTCCCTGCCTGATATTCCATTAAAGGTTATTACCAAATTGATCTGTTTTCCCATGTTCTGCATTTGGGTCCATATCACTCCTGTTACATAAACTGGCTCTGGCAAAATTGCCGTCCATAATCCAACTTCGATCAACTTAAGTGCACTGGTATGTGCATTTGGCCTGTAACTGGTGTATTGTTTGGAAATGCAGAAGTTGATATTCTGGTGTTTCATCCCCATGTTTCATACAACATGTAGCATAACTCTCACAAACTATTAGTTGCAGTTTAAGGCCACTGTGCAACATCGGAAAGAGACCATCCTCATTTAGTTTAATGGGACCACTGCATCGATGCAGTAAGGTTGTTAATACAATGGCAGTGGCCCCCCAAAACTCAAAGTTGTCCAGAAAGAAATTTAACATGGCTTAACCTTCATGGAGACGTTATTAGCTCTACTATTTAAATAGTATTGTGAAGATGGGTTAGTGATAACTTCCCAAAGCTGCAAAATCAGTTAAGCAACATGCCCCGATGCATTTACTTGTGTTTCTGTGTCAGGCTGGTTTTTTTTTTGTGTGTGTGTGTGTGTGTGAATGTGAGTGTGTGAAATGTGAAAAACTGAATATGGCGCTGCCAGACCTGTGGGCCATTGGAATATGCTATGTTAATGACACTTAAATAATGAACAGATATGAAGGAAAAATCATCCAACACCGTAAATTGGTCAGGCTAAATGTAATTCTACAATTTAAATAATACTCAACGGGCTAGTTTAAATACTGCCTTAAACACAAAAATGAGGATATGGATAGTTTTTTCCCCTCTATTTAACTTGCAAAAAGACATAGTGACATTAAAATAATGGTCATTGATATTAGTGTTAATAATCTTTTATTAAAAGACGTAATGTTGGGTGTGGGTGTAGATATTTCATCTCCTGAATGGTAATTCATATAATACATTCCATGTAGTTTGATGAACTGAAATGAAAAAACAAAACAAAAACAAAAGTAAAATGGCACAAATCCACAGTAAAATCAGTTTCACATGATTCCATCTCCATTGCATTCTCAGTGGCATGCTGACAACAGACTTTTTTGTCGTTGTTTTTCCAGTTATGATGTATTTTTCCCCTCCATAATTGTATGGCAAATATTTCACAGTTAGGATAAAATTTCTCAGAGCATCTCAGTGAATCAGAGCATTTTTTTGTTTTATGTTGTCTCTTTATTCCTCAAATACTTTAATAAAAAGACATTGAATTTTAAATCATATCCACATATCACATGAAATGTTTAATTTTGTGGGGAAAATGGCTCCTGGATCAATTGTAACCTTTGGTATTTTATTCTTCCATTTGATGCACAATTTGAAAACAAACAAACAAACAAAACTATAGCTAACCATCCTCCTTGAATTTTGAAAATTACGCAGAGCTGGATCTCTTGATTATCACAACAAACAGATAATCCCAAAAAGACTCAAGATAGAAAAAGAAAAAAAAACAAGAACAGAAGAAAAATAAATGGGAAATAGTAAAATGAAAGAAAAATTAAATATATAAAAGATCCAGCATGCAGAAACTAGTGGCATCTAGTGATGAAATTGCAAACTGCACCAACCTGACTATCCCTCCATTTACCTCTCAATTACAAGCATCAAGGAGAACCTTAAGTGGCCCGACACTTGCGAAAAATGTGAAAGGTCCTCTCACAGCCAGTGTTTGGTTTGTCCATTCTGGGCTACTGTAAAACGTGGTGGTGCTACAATGCCAACCGTGTGGAAGAGGACCTGCTCTCTCTCTCTAGAGCTGGACGGCTCATTCTAAGGTAATGAGAACGAGATTTTTATTTTCAGGTGATTATTCACAAATAAAAATGTAGTTATAAACAAGATTTCAGTCATACTCAATTATACAAATACATTCCCTAAAACCCAGACACTAGAATTTTAAAATATTTCTGACGATAGCAAGAAGATATTAAGGTTAGGTCAGGTCAGGTAAGAGGTTACTGAAAGGTAGTCTCACTGAGCCGGACCTCTCTTCACACTACGTTAGCTAGAAAAACAGAGGTTAGATTATACTAAAGGTTTTTAAAAAATCAGCACTCTTTGGCATTTTGGCCACAAATAGTTGCTATATGGGAGCAGTTGCAAGGCAGTCATGATGCCCTGCCACTGAGCACTACCTCAGTGACCTCTGCGGGACAAAACGTATATGCTGTCCCTGAGTCGTCCTGCACTTCTTCCTTCACAGTCCCGGTTGTGTTAACATGGACCAAGCTTTTCTCTCACACTCCTGTTATTAGTGAACCAAAGCCTCATTTGTAAACTGTTACACTTTTCTCTATCACTGCGTGAGTAAATTATTTTATTGGTAGTCCTTCCTTCTAGGATAATTCCTTATTGCTCCAGAGTCCACTGCCACAACACACGCATGATGGATTGTGATTATAGACAATATGACAGACCTCTGACACAAAAATGTCCAAAGCTTGTCCTTGACCCTCCAGCTTTAGTCCTCTGAACATTTTTACTGTCTCCTGATTATATTGTCTGTAACCTTTTCCTTACTGTTAAACACCTGGAAAAAAAGCTCCTCACACACTGTCCTCACCTCCTCATCCTCAAGTCCTTTAGGTTTGCTGACATGTATTTGTCAAAAGTTCTCCTCTGTTGAGATTAGCCTGTACAAATCATATTGTTCTGAATCAAGCAGAAAATGTTCCGACAGCTCCATCTGCTGGTGACAAAATGACAGGACAAGATTTCTTGTTAATAACTTAAACTGTAACAAACAAAAAGGAAGTGAAAATGGATTTTTGTGACATTTTTGATCAGTGCTGAGACGCCATTACAGGGTGTGAGAGCTCCGCTGGAAAACACGTTTGGAGTATTTAAGCAGTCGAGGGAAGAGACTGAAATTTTTGTGAGTCTTTTAATTGAAAAAATAACCTGAACTCCAAATGGCGGAGAAAATTTCTCTTGTTGAACGTTTCCTGAACTGCCATGTGTGTTCAGAGACTTTCAGAGATCCTGTGTCTCTGAGCTGCAACCACAGTTTCTGTTCAAGCTGCCTGCAAAAATTCTGGGAACAAGCTGGAAACAAAAACTGTCCCATTTGTAAAAGAAAATCTTCACAGGATAATACATATGTGAACTTTGCACTGAAGGAACTTGCTGACCGCATCGCTGGGAAATTGAAATTTGATTCATCTGAGAAAGAAAAAGGAGAGGCAAAGGTCGAGGTGGTGTGTCGTAAACATCCAGAAGAGCCTTATTGGTTCTGTGAGGATGAACAGAGAACTGTGTGTGCTGTCTGTGAGTTTCCTCACCACGTCGGTCACAAGGTGGTTCCTATAGAACAAGCAGTCAGTGAGCTGAAGGAGCAGCTGAAATCTGACTTA
>JAQFJB010000021.1:8901881-8912616 GCA_029874875.1 Naso minor
CTGGTGACTTGCCGCATGCTTTGACTGGTCTCTTTCACGCTTCAAAGCCTCGTCCCTCTCCCTCTGTGTTCAGGTCTTCCATGACATTGCGTACAAGGCTAAGGACAGACAGGACCTGCTGGCTGGTATCGATGAGTTCCTGGATGAGGTAATCGTGCTTCCTCCTGGAGAGTGGGACCCAGCCATCAGGATAGAGCCTCCAAAGAGCCTCCCCTCCTCTGACAAAAGGTCTATAAAGCCCAGCTTTCTGGCAAGCTAGATGTTTCATTGTTTTTACTGAATATAAAAGAAATGACAAGTATTTTGTTTTGCATTGCACATATTTGAGAGAGTAGTAGGCACTTAGAGAAAATGTAAAACACATAGTGTCTTCAGTCTCTGTGTCTCCTTTGGCAGGTTCCTCATAAGACAGTCTGTTTTTTATTTTAGATTTGAAATTACAACTGATTTTTGTTATTTCTCTTGATAGTCTTCTGTGGGATTTGTTATCATTTTAAAAACATTTCAGAGGATTGACAAAAAAGTAACAGTAGCTAAAACCTTTAACCGGTGAGAGAGATTTCCTTATTGTGATCTTTGTAATCTTATCTAAAACAATAATAGTTCATTGATTCTACAAAGACCTACGGCTGTAGTCTGCTGGTCATTCATTAAACCCATTGGCACACACACACACTCTTAGAAAACACACTTAAGCATGTCTATATGGCATGCCTTAGCTGATGATTCAAGCACCTGTATGTAAGTAAAACAAGTCATAACATCAGTAAGAAGCAAATAAAATGTAACTCAGAACACTGTATCGGTATTCATTAACGGAAAAACAAAAAAATCATTGCATGAGTACATTTAAAATGTAAAATGTAAAACTTAATGTTTTGAAAAATTTCAACTGAAAAACTGATTTGCTATGTCACCATTATACATGAGAGCAGCTACAGATCAGCACCTGCTCCGAATGCTGCGTGTGCAGTAACTACATTATGATTTAAAATAGCAGCAGTTGCAGAATCACTGAGAATGTACAGCACAGTGTTCAATTATGAAAGAGCAGCTTTCCTTTAAAGCAGCAGTTTAACCCAGTCAAGCAGGAGCACTGCAGCTTTAGTGGAGCACTGATCAAGCTGTTAAATCACATTCAAACGCAACATCATCATCTGATAGACAAACACAATTGATAACCTAACAAGCCAGATGCTCTGTTGCACACAGAAGCATCTGGGAAGGCTCCATTTGAAACCATTTGGAAAAGAGGAGGCACTTTGAAAAAAATACTTCACAGGTGATTGGATAAAACATCTGTCTGTCACCGGCTATTGCTGGCTGACTTCGACCAATCAGATCCACAAACCCTATGACCAACGGGGCCACTTGGGAAATCAAGCTCTTACCAAAGTCAGTTGGGGACTCGGAAGAAGAGCGAAAACATCATTTCCATCAAGAAAAGCCCTCAGTGTCATTCTTTGCTCTTGTTTTAATGAAGAAATATTCTTCAGTTCTGATAGAACTGATGTTATCACAGCATCTACGCTAAGCTGTTCAGGAACCACCGCCATTGTTCAGCACATCTAAAACTACGCCTGTAGCTGCCAGTACTCCCTCCTCAGGAGATGCTGGTTTGCCTGCAACAATTTTGGTGCTTGCTCAAACCTGTTAATATGGAGCCTGGCCAGACTGATCACAGAGCGCAACAGTAATCTAAGATCACATGATTAAGATCATTTTAACCAGGCTAAAGAAATGATGGCACATCAACATCATCAGTAGATATTTGAAACATTCAAACATGTGAGCTGCATCAGAAAACTGTTTCCTTGTGATAAAGTGTTAATCAGAGGAGATTTCCCGAACTGAACAACACTGTGTGTATGTCAGGAAAAACATGTATGCAGGAGCAGGAGGAGACCCTCAGATGAATGGAGATATGCCCCATGATGGAGGTCATGGTGGAGGGGGACACGCTGTAGGGGAAGAGCTGCTAAAGACTGGACGGTATGGAATCCTTGACAAACCAAATATTTTTAATTATGTTAATTTTTTTATGGTAAATGGATAGTGATATTTATTTGCTGAACAACAGAAAATTGGATTATTTTGCATGGTCTTTGTTACTTTGTTAACTGGAAAAGTTAATGTCACTGTAGAATCTGAAATGTAGAAAATGTCATGTATTTTTAGAGCAAATCAAGTATTTGAAATTACAAAACATTCGACAGGTCAATGAATTTTGCATGAAACAAAGTGCAGAAAATAAAATCCACAGCATTTAGTTCCGTCAGCTTTTGTAAAATAAGAAGTCATACATTATGTTGTAGTTCCTTGGTCTTTTTCATATGTATTTCATATGATAAATAAAGAACACCTATTGTGTCTTTTCAGGTTTTGTGGGGGTCTCATACTTGACATCAAAAGAAAAGCGCCTTTCTTTGTCAGTGACTTCACCGATGCATTTCACATTCAGGCCTTGTCGGCCATTTTGTTTATTTACCTGGGAACTGTGACAAACGCCATCACCTTCGGCGGTCTGCTGGGGGATGCTACAGAAAATATGCAGGTCAGACTGAGATTTGTGGAATGTTTTTTTTTTCTTTTCATTTATGATCTGAATTATTCCCTCACTGTTTCCCTCTGTGTGTTCGCAGGGTGTGTTGGAGAGCTTTCTGGGTACGGCCATCGCCGGTGGTGTTTTCTGTCTGCTGGCTGGCCAGCCTCTCACCATCCTCAGCAGCACTGGTCCCGTTCTGGTGTTTGAACGGTTGCTCTTCAACTTCAGCAGGTAAATTCTTCATTTACTCTATTTTTGGCCGGACCGCAGATGCGGGTAAGCCAAAGGAACAAGTTTGTCGCTGAATGAGTGAGGCTACCTAATTTCAGGATTGGTCAGAGAGTCATTTCTCCGTCCTCACTGGTTGTTGCCCTTTTAAAATTGATCCGTGCCAACGATCATAATGTTGCCATTGTGTGTCTCGTCAGCTGTGGAGTGAGTGTGGAGCAGTCTCAGTAATCGAGACAACTAAAAGCCAAAAATGTCTCCTCCACCTGTTAAATAAACACATACATGTTATTATGTGTATCACCATGAGTGCATGCTGGACAGCGGGACCTACAGCGGTGCTCCTCGCATCTGCTGCTGAGTACAGAAACTGTCACCACGGCAGGAGCTGACAAACTGGTGGTGGCTACTTTCCCCCATAAAAATTTCAGCATTTTTTAAACTCATATCAAAGACACCACATACTACCACATTACTGTTATTTGGTCCTGTAACGTGGCTTTGTGGGTTGAAATGTCAGATATTTCTTGTCTATATTGAGTAATAATAGTTGATTGGATTTATATTGCGTTATTCTAGATACTCAAAGCACTCCACAAACCCACATTAACAACAACAATTTCAAATTTTCTATTCCCAGACACAGTAGATGTAAATGAGAACTGTCTGTCAGCCTTATTCTGTTAAATGAAGGAGTCATTATAATGACCTTTGTATTAAGATGCAATCCCTTTTATTGCCTTGAAAATAATGTCTTTTCTCTCAAAATTACAGCTTCATTCTCAGATTTTTATGACTTTTGGCTTAATATACAACTGTATTTTCAAAACTTGTTCTTTTTTCTTCCTGTGGCTTTAATACATCAAGTAGATTTTACTATGTTTGATTATTTGTCATGGTTTTATTTTTTTTTAATAATGCAGGGATAATGAATTCGACTACCTGGAGTTCCGCTTGTGGATTGGCCTGTGGTCGGCGTTCTTTTGCCTGGTACTTGTGGCCACGGACGCCAGCTTCTTGGTCCAGTACTTCACACGATTCACCGAGGAGGGCTTCTCCTGTCTCATCAGCTTCATCTTCATCTATGATGCCTTCAAGAAGATGCTCAAATTAGCTCACCACTATCCCATCAACTCCGACTTTCAGATGGAGTATGTCACGCAATATGACTGCCTCTGTATGGCTCCAGCTGTTCTAGGTGAGACATGCTAAACTCTGAGGCGTTTAGCCGGCATTGGTGTGTGGCTTTTACCAGTGGATGCTGTTAAGACACCATAGTGTTGATTAACCGGTTTTCTGTTGTAGGTGTGACATCCTGGTCATGAGATGTTCTGTCTTACAGTCATAACAGATCCTGGCATTTAAACAGTTTTAATTGTTGAATGTATAGGTACAGTTAGAAAAATATGAACAATACCTTTACAGTATAAATGCAGGTGGTTCTGTGGTGCTGGATTTAAAATTTGATTGTTGTAGTTGCCCTAGGAACTTCACTTAGCGTATGTCAAATGAGGCGATGGAGTTAAACAGAGGTTTAATATGTTTGTATTGGTGTCTTTGTCGACACAATAATGCTGCTCTGGAGATTTGTAATTTTTAATACGTAGTGTATTTATAGAAGGGTGGCACGATAGTTCAGTTTAACTTGTTTGGTTGTAAGGAGTATGTACAGCATTATGAGCGGCTGAGTTTTAGGATTGGTCTTGTTTTGGCATAAATGGACAGATGTCTCTTTGTGTGATGGTTATAATGAGCAAAAAAGCCTTTTTTGTTTTTGTTGTGGCTATAAAAAAGTAAAGAATTGTTACCAATGATACTTTAATACGACCCAGTGCGCCTTTTTATTTTCTTTTGTGATGGAAGATAAGGGATGAAGAGGGGGTGGGGCTGAATTACCAGTAATCCCCTGCTGCTTTCAAAAATATCTCCCTGACACACACACACACACACACACACACACATGAGCGCGCGCACACACATGAAGCTTCACATGGAGTGCATGGCAAAACAGCGGAGGGGAAACAACAGATGCTTACTTTTGTAGAGTGAACAGCTGACACATTATCAAAACACGCTGGTGTAACACTGACTATAAGTCAGGGAAAGTCCTGACTGACACCAAAGCTAAGCCAAGCCTTTGGCACAACACTTTGGCTTGGAGTGAAATATTTTTTTAGATTCTTTTTTGTTTGTTTGTTTGTTTGTTTGTTTGTTTGTCTTTTAGGGAGCAACAGTAACTAGAGAGAGAGTTGCAACAAAATTCCCCAGCTGGATTTGGACAGGGACTTTGTGGTTCACAGTCAGTGTGTTAGCTTAGCCGCAAACACTTTCAGTCCCCAGACTGAAAATATCTTGAAAACACTTCATCATCATCATCGCTGGCCCTGAAATGAGCTAACATGCTAAATGTGAGCAGGTTACACTCTGTGCTTATGTTGGGATAGAGTAACATGCGGTATATAGACTCAGTAGACTTAGTGAGCCTGTGAATGTGCTACATTTACCACTTCAGCGTTTAACTCAAAGCACGGATGAGCCTGAATTCAGCTAAGCTTGACAAGAGACAGCACAACTTAAATTAATTAAAGTTCAGCCGAGCGTGTCGACATTGAACTGTGCTCAGGAAGCTGAGTCATAAACTGGACGCTGGACAAAGAAAAGATTTTTTCTTGATCTTCAACAGTTTAGCTATTCTAGTCTTTACAGAGCATTAAAGACATATGGGAATATTACAGCAATGCTCTAAACCAATAATGGGAGAGTAACTAATTACATATGAGGAAGTTAATTTGCAGTGATGCCTTTTGACATATTTTCTTACAATGCGAATTGAACGGGCTCTTGGTACACATTTAAGTGCAAAACCAGCAGAAGAAGGTGGCTTACAAGGAGCTTTCTTAATATTTGGATCGGCTCAGTTCAAAGGGCAGCATGTGTTTAAATTATAAGCATTGTTTTTGATTGGTCCTCTTTGAATTTGCAGCACCTCTTGTCAGTCAGTCAAATCCATGTACACTGATGAAGGCAACCAGAGTCTGTCATGCCTGCAATCGGCCAACCACATCATGTTGTTGAAGAGAGTGTCTCTAAATGCTAAAAATTAAACAATATTGTCATTCTAATACCAGAGAAGGGCTTCACCATGATTGTACAGGTTAAAGAGTGTTTACCAGCCGTGAGAATGTGTTCAAAATTTAAATGCTCTGTGTCAAATCTGAGGAAAATTCTACAGGAAGTTGATATAACCACACATCACTCATAAAATAAGGTTCCAAAATCCAGTTTAAATCATTAGACATGTTCGACAAGTAATCAAAGAGTTGTCAGATTAAGTAACACTGCTTCAGGTGTAACAAATCTGACTAACACAGACCTGAAGTGATATTTACATCAGGGCTTCTTAACCAATCAGGCCAACTCTCAGATGTTTCAAAGCTTTGTCTGTTGACGCTGGTGCAGCCTCTCAAACTAGCCCTCCTGACACAGTTATAGACGGAGTCTTGTTGTTTGGGAAATGTTTTTGCTCTTATGCTTGAAAAATCTAAAGTCATGAAGGATAAATTGTGCACTGTGTTAAAAACTTGTGCTGCCGCTGTGTTGCAGAGAACAGCACAGACATTGTCGATGATCCTTTAGATGGAACTTCAGTGTGGTACTGGAACAACACTGGTCTGGTAAGTTTCCTCTGAGAGAGGGAGCAAAGATTCACTCCATTTTTGACTGTGTTCACTCTTCTGTCGATCTCTGCCTTGAACCTGAAACAGTCTGATAAGCACCTTGTTTCTAATTTGACACCACTGTGTCAGTTAACCTTGACTTGTTTTCACCTCTGCTCCACAACCCTGACTGACAGACAGATGCTCTTTGTTTCCTCTGTGCAGCCAATGAACGCCACATGGTCGTCCCTCACGAAAACAGAGTGCTTAAAGTACAATGGGGAGCTGGTGGGGAAGGCGTGCGAGTTTGTCCCAGACATCACCCTCATGTCCTTCATCCTGTTCTTCGGGACTTACACCTGCTCCATGTGTCTGAAGAAGTTCAAGACCAGCCCGTTCTTCCCTACCACTGTGAGTCAGCCATGCTAAGCGAGTTTAATCCAACAGGTTGTCTGTCAAGGAAATGGATTATGTTTATATTGTTTGAACAGCAGGTTGAAGAGTGTTTGTATTAATTTTCACCCAGGTGAGGAAACTCATCAGTGACTTTGCCATAATCTTGGCCATCCTCATCTTCTGTGGGGTTGATGTGCTCGTTGGAGTCGATACTCCCAAACTCATCGTGCCAACTGAGTTCAAGGTGAGTCCCTCCCTGCTCCCCAAATGCTCATGCTAAATGCACAGATTAAGTGCATTTGTGGATTCTGTCATTAAACATACGTTTTCAGTAAACTCTTGCCAAAAAGGTTTTAATACAAAAGGCAGTTTGCATTTACTTTTTCCTTGGCAATTAACATTTTTAAGCAAGTGTTAAGCCTCTACAGCATAACTTGATTTCCCTGCCATGCCAGCGGCTGTTTCAGAAGCAGGAAGCAGCAGCAGCAGTAGCTCAGATGTAGGTTTGTTGGTTTGATTCACTACTGCCTACATGTAAAAAAAAAAAGACCCCAAGCAAGGCACTGAATCCCAAAAGTTTTCTGTGTAGGAGGAAATTTGCTGTAAATCAGTGTTTGGGCTTTGGAAAATTATTAGCAGAAATGCATTTGTGTATAGTTCATGAGCTTAAGGGACAGTAAAAGACCATGTTTATCCAGAGCAAAAGTCATATTTCAGAAGTCTCAGGAGTAACTATTTCTGTTAGTTGAGCACGAATGCCATTTTGTCTGATTAACTGGGTTTCCCCTTTTAGCCAACGAGTCCTAAACGTGGCTGGTTTGTGCCCCCGTTTGGAGGAAACCCCTGGTGGGTTTATCTGGCGTCGTCTCTTCCTGCCCTGCTGGTCACCATTCTGATCTTCATGGACCAACAGATTACTGCTGTGATCGTCAACAGGAAGGAGCACAAGCTGAAGGTTTATAAGAAATCAGACTCTTTTTCTTTCTTTCCTTGTCTTGCTGTTTTTCTTACCTGATTTATGTAAAGTGAGGATTTTCATGCATTTCCCACAACAAACTGCAGTTTGTACAGGACACTGGCTACATTCACACTGTAGTTAGATATTGCTGTCATTCTTCTCATGGGGGTGAGAGATGTTTCACTGCAGTGAGTGAGCACAGTTCACCTCAAAAAACAACTACCTGAGACGTTCAGTGAGTCACTGCTGCAGCTAAAAAATAATTTTTTTTTTCCTGCTTTGTGACTTCCTCCTTTAAACATAACCAGGGACTAATTACAGAGAATCTTGTATGAATAATAAGTTAATATTCAGCATATTTAATGATCAAATTATAGTCATTTGCTCGGTTTAAGGTTTGCACGTCTGCATTCATGCACGACCTTTGACCTTGTGTTGGTTGTCTGTAACAGAAAGGAGCCGGTTACCATCTGGATCTGTTCTGGGTGGCCGTTCTCATGGTGGTTTGCTCCTTCATGGGTCTGCCGTGGTACGTGGCCGCCACCGTTATCTCTATCGCTCACATCGACAGCTTGAAGATGGAAACTGAAACATCGGCTCCTGGAGAGCAGCCAAAGTTCCTCGGTGTGAGGTAAAAATCTGCTGCAGTGTGTCTTCACCTTAAAGTGAGAAGTTTTATTGGTAGATCATGTTTTACAATTTTCATCTGCACCTGGCTGACCATCAAAATACACATAATGGCAGATAAATCATGCCAGTGGCAGCTATGATATTTTAGAGAATACCAAATTCCTGTCTGGGAATATCAGAGTGTTGTGAAGTTGTCAGAGTCATGACAGCTGATTCAATTCAATGTACCCTGTTGCTGTAGCACCACCTATAGGTGAGATCTTGACAAATGTTACATAATCGCTCTGTGTCTCTCCTGTGTGCACCATTCAGCTGAGTTTGGTTGCACTAATAACAACATCCAATGCCAGTTGAAAGTAATACACAACATCAAAAACACAAATGGATCCAAATATTTTGTTTACTATAATTTGATAAAGCAAAATTATAAATAATATAAATTAAGCAAAAAAAGAGAGATTGCTAAAATAAACTTTACAATGGTAGATCTTTTTCAGGTGGACTTGTGTGTGGTCATCAGCTCAATTCTCAGCAATCCAGAAGTTCAGAAGTTATGAGCCCGCGGGTGAACTGTTCTATAAATGGTCTGCATCAAAAATCTAAGATGACTTGTTTGGCCCAAGATTTTATAGAAAACTTCTCTCTGCTTTCTGTCTGTGACTCAGTGTACATTGATGGTCATACACTTGCCAGGTTTTGCCTTTAGGTTCAATAATCACTGTGGCCGTGACAGCTCAGTGCGCTGCAGCGTAAGAAAACACATGCAAATTGTCAAAGAAACAAGCAAATTCAGAAAACATCTTTTCCTTCCTGTTTTTATTGTTGTTTTTGTTTGGTTTTGTTTTCATGTATGTTTGGTGACATCCTCCAGAGGCTCTTGGTGTGTCAGCTGCAAGCTGAAGTCATCAAATTTTGTCTTTCAAGATACTGAAACATTTGCACCTATTTTGAGCTCCAGAAAAATGTCGGGATTGTCTTTGTTTTGGCTGAACTGAATAAGATGTGAGAAATGATTGACATCCACAGTCAATTAGCTCCATATTCAGGCTTTCGTGGGACTTTTATGTTGATGAAAGAAAGAAAAAAAAAGTTCAGACAATGAAATTATACCATACAGTTAAAGTTTCATTTAACTGATAATTTTTTCCCCTCCTCCTGTTTTTTAGAGAGCAGAGGCTCACTGGTGTGGTTGTGTTCATGCTGACAGGCCTGTCCGTCTTTATGGCTCCTATATTAAAGGTAATTTATCAGATTTTATTCTGTTTATCTGTTTGTCACTTGGAGAGATGTAACATGAGAGAATGAGCTGGCATTGATATTGAAAATGAACATTAAAAGTCTTAAATCTGTGAACCACAGAAGCACTTTCATGATTGAAAGCTAAGAAACTCCAAACATTTCACACTGAGGAACAAAACACTATGTTTTTATTGAGAGGTCACAAAATGCCACAAAAGTTACAGAATGTTGAAGTTTGTCTTGTCTTGGTAGATTTTTTTTTTCCTTTTTTGGCGGTCTGACAAAGAGAGTTTAATAAACAGTAAATAAGCTCTTATTTCCTATCCATCAGTCAAACATCCACACATTCTGTCCAGTTGTTCACTGTCCATGTGTGACGAGAACAGACGTCAGTGAAGCACAAAATCTGAGTGTAGATTAACTCCCAGCGTGTCCGTGTAAAATAAGGGATTATCACAGACTCATTAACCCTCAACTCAAGCTGCATAAGACCTGTTTTATTCATACATTTTTACTTTTTATTACATAATGCTCGTGTGCCATTAAGGGGAAGTGCAAAAGCTGATGTTTTTCTGCACATCTGCAGAAAGGAAAACAGAATTGCTTTTTAAGAAAACCTGCTGGTGACAAATGGTTCTATTACCATGTTTACACCATTCATGTTTTATAATATTTTTGTTTTTAACTGATCAAATTTTAATTTTCCTTATGGTTAAGCAACAAGACCTCTAATCCTACTTGATCATATTATTGTAGCCTTTGCTTTTCCAGGTTAGTTATATAAAAATGACATTTTTTTAATCATATCTGCAGTAAACAAATATTCCACAAGCAGCTTTTATTTTAACACTGAAAGACTGATTGGTGTTTATCCAAAATCAGGTTTTGTATTCTGCCTCTATTGCTTAGTAAAAGCAAAATATCTAAGACAATACAAAGCATGGTCTCAGTTATTTGTTCTGAGGATGTGTTAAAAATTGTGTTAAAGTTGACATTCAAGTGCTTTTACTTATTTGTTTTCTCTGTTTTATTCAGTTCATCCCCATGCCTGTGTTGTATGGAGTCTTTCTATACATGGGAGTC
>JAQFJB010000021.1:9116658-9127134 GCA_029874875.1 Naso minor
GTGCTATCTGCAGGCTCTCGCCATTTTTGGGCCTTACAAATTGTAAAGTTTACAGCCTGCACCCCTTTACAATGACATGGCTAAAAAAAAACAAAAGCCGCAACTTCTTTACAACACTTCACCTCATTAATTCAAGACCAGCATATGTTGTGAATGGATTTTTTTTAACTTTGCCAGCTAGAATAAAAACATACTTACTGTTTCCACTAATTTATAATTCCTCACTAATGTCATCACTTTGTATTTTTGTAGGATTCTCTCTGTTTCATCCTGTTACTTGAATACGCTCTGACTAAGGAGGAAAAAAAGACTGCTTGAAGAATCTCAGTCGACTTAAGGGTCTCATAATGATGGTTTGACTGTCTGTACATGAAGTTTCCAGAATGGGGATTGTATTTGTTTAGTTTGCAGATACATTTTTCAACATACACGGACATAATCTCAATTTTCACTATATGACATCAAACATGAGTTAAATTTTGCAGTCTGTCAAAAATCATGCATTTTGGGGGGGGGGACTCAATGTCCCTGGGAACCACTGATATGACACCTGTGGGTCACAAGGACTCACTCTTTCTTATTGTTGTCTTTGAAAGAAAGTCATTGTTGTCCAGATGGGGCTGTCCAGATGACCCACAACATATGCAAAAGGTTGTGTTTTCAGTTTTTTTTTTCTTTGTTCCTTTTTTGTTCTTTTTCCCATTTCTGCAAAAAAATATAACGCAGTATGTTTAAAGCTACGTTTGCACAGTGTATTTTACGTTAACCTTGACCTGAGGCATCTTTCCACAAGCATTCCCTTTGGTCTCCTTTCAAAGAGAATCTGATGTAAGACTACACATCAAACAGATGGGAGTATCTAGATAAGTCTCATACATTTCACTATCAACTCTCACACAAAATTACTAAGTGTGGACTAAAATGTTGTACAACAAGTCAAAGGTAAAGCAATGACCTGTGGCTTTAAAGCACACATGCATTTCACTCTACAGCAAGTATTCTCAACCACTGGGACAGGTGGAAGCCTCCAAAGAACCATCTAGTGGACTGCAGGGGCAGTGGTACTTCCAAAGCCTCTACTCACTTTGTTTGTGCTTGTTTGTACATGCTGTTAAGTTCAATAATAGAATAACTTACATTTTTTGGTGATATTTTATGAATCCTGTCCAAACAATGATTTATACATCGGAGGCTTTACTCTGATTGACAGCTGTCAGCGCCTCACGGGTTGTCTCTCTCACACAGTTTGCCTCCAAAAGAAAGGAAACTTTTGATGCGTGTGGGATAACTTGGCCTACTGTCTAAGTCCTCATGGATCCTTCAAAAGCAGTTTATATTATGGATTCTTTTTTTTCCTGTTCGGTACATTAAAATGTACGTTTGCTATAGCCCAATGTTTAAGTACCACACTTGTGAATTTGAAGGACATTTTTCTCGTTCTGTATAGGCCTGGGCATCATTCAGAATTTTTCAGTATCCATACCTTGGTTTGATACTGGTTCCTGAATGATACTTTTTTGATACCAGTTTGGATTTGGAGGATGATTTATGAGAGCACGTGACACGACAACGTTAACCCATGGCAACTTTGTGTTTCTCCTGGAGGCAATGACACAGCCAATCACAGCACGTTTAGGTGTTAGTACGCTGAGCATACTGCATGCATATTTGCTCACTGCTGTTGATGAAATTCACCCCTTAGGTATCGAAACTGTGTACAGGAATGACAAGACATTTTTTGATATTGATGGTATTGAGGCATTTCAGTCAGTGCCTTGATAGTACCGGACTTTGATACCCAGGCCTAGTTCTGTATGATGGATAATCGGAAATTCGTGGTCACCACTGTTTTCTTCAGAGCTCCTGCTTGTAGTTAAAAGCGTTGTGATTACATAATCAGGTAAGCGCCATAATATCTCACTTATGCTTTGTGCGTATTGATATGAATATGAAGTGTCAGCAGCATCTAGGTTTAGATGCTGTAGCATACTGACATGTGTGACAGTGCAAAACAGATAAAAGTTTTTTTCTTAAGTTAAAAGACAGGGTGCTCATCTCCCTCTATGTTTTACTCTCAGGTGTGTTAATTAATTCATATAAATATGAAGAGGTGTCCATATCTTATTTGATCTTATTTTCCAGAGGCAGGCTGAAGTATCTCCAAAGGTTGAGCATCTTTGCTCTGCAGCTCAGCTGATCTACCATATACACTTTAAAAGAGCTTACTTACCATCAGACCAAGGCTTGGGCCCCGTGCTTTGATTGTGTCCTTGCATGGCTGGGGTGGGGCAGGGACTTGACTGCGGACCACCCATATGTGCCATTGGCATACCTTTTAACACATTAACAAGTCAAATTTTAATCATTCATCTGTTGAATTTTCAGGAACAATTTCTCTGAGCCTCTTTTGTGAACCAAACAGATAATGTCAACCTTTAAAGGGAGAGGAGCTACAGCTTGAAATAGTGGGTTTAGTGTTTGGTCAGAAAAAAAACCCATTTTATTTGAATATATCAACTTGGGCTTCACTAAATTGTAATGCACTTTTTTCAATTATTGTCTGACACCGACTTTACAATAATGTGCAAGTGTATATTTTATGAAAACAGCAAACAAAATATTAATCAATACTCCTACCCAACAACTGGTGCTGATATCTATCAAAGGTGGGCAATGATTTTTGAATATTCAAATGGTCACTAACTAAAAAAAAAAAAATCAAAAAAGTTCATGCGACTTTAATTTTATCTTGGAAAAAAAAAACAATCATTGTTTTTCCCTTGTTTTACCGGCATCTAGGAATAACGTGATAACACCAAATATCACGTTATCACATGCATTAGTGGTCTCGTCGTCGTGACCAGGCTCCAGTACAACGTGTGTGGCAGCACATTGTTTTCCACATGAGGTATAGAGTTAACAGTTACCACAGCACTGTGAGAGTCAGTGCATGCTGTAAATCAGAGCAGCAGAAACATGCAGAGATTTCTACAGCCATCAAAAAGTTCTGTGTGGAACTCCTTCGAGAAAAAAATGAAAATGGGGTGCAGTGCAAACTCTGTAAGCTACCGTTAGCACGGCTGGAGAAACCGTAAGACAATAACACATGCATGCTGCACAGTCGTTTGACAAGAGTTGAAAAAGTGTCTCTGACCACAGATTCATGGACAGTGCTTACAACTGAATCATATGTGACAGTCACCTGTTACTATTTCAGCAACTGGAGAATGCAGAATGCTGCTCTGCAAAACTAAAGCAACGCTGGAGCGGCATACTGCTGAAACCTGGCAAATTTATGGTAAGAGAAACAGCTGAAGCCTCGTGCTTTGTGTGTCCGACATGTGGTTTGTGTGTCAGACGTGTGGTTTGTGTGTGTCTGTGTGTGTGTGTGTGTGTTGGGCGGGGTGCAACATTTTTTGAATAATTGTTGAATAATGCTGAGCGACTATCGAAGAGTACTTTTGCTTGAAATGCCCATACCTAATATCTATTTACATTCAGTTTGAGCATTTTTAAGGTCCCCTTAAAAAACTGGCGATTCATTCCTATCAGGGGTTTTTTTTTTAAAGTATTTTCCACAAAGGGCAGCAATAATGTCAACAATATCAACAATATCTCAGAGGAATCTAAACAAAAATGAAAATATGTTTTGATTTTGGATACTTACAATAAACACTATAATAATGATCACTTACACAGCACTATATATGTTATCATATTTTAAACTACACTAACTATACAATTTCCATCATAACACTTGCATATGACAATTACTGGCTGATATCATATTTCTGGATAACTGCGGCAAACAGGCACTGTATAAAGAAATGAGTTAGAAATCCCAAATATGGTACCTGGTATTTGTCAGCAAAGCTGTGATTTTTACCATGACAAGCATCTCTGACACTGGAAAATTATTTGGAATTGAGAAGCTTGAATTTATCAAGACTCTGAAAAGGACCCTTCAATGCAAGCTGATACTGTTCAAACGAGGTCCCAGCAACAGCCAGGTGACAGTACAGGCATGGAAGCTCTCAGGTCCGATCTCAGCCACACTGAGAAATCAGCCACTGATGTTTTGAGGTGACCTGGCTCACATTTCATGGAGGACACAAAGCTTGTATTTAAGTGTCGATTTTGTCCTGATCCGTTCCCTCAGATCACCAAGTCTCACAAAAAAATGTCACCCTAATCATGGTTTGATTTTTAAACTGTGACTGTGCGCTGTAACAAGTTTGTATTCGACTGTATTTTCTCACCAGGAGGTCTGTTGTAAGGACTAGCATTCGGTGGCTGCTGCTGCGGTGGATGCTGCTGTTGTTGTTGTTGCTGCTGCTGCTGTTGCATTGTGGGTAGGCTCCTCTTGCCCTGAACAGCCAGTTGGAGGTTTTCAGGCAGGGGCTGCCCACGGCCCAGGATCTTGTAGGCAAGGATCTGAGCTCTGAGCTGCTGCAGCTGGACTGGACTAAAAGCAGAAGGTCCCCGCCCCTGTTGGCTCATGTTGGACATGTTGGGCATGCCCCCCTGTGGGTCCATGGGCATCATGGGGCCTGACTGGGAGGGAGGCATGTGGGGCGGCGTGGGTCCCCCACCACCGCCACCTCCTGACATGGGACTAGAGGCATGCTCATGGACAGCCATGGGGGATGGATGAGGGGATATGTATCCTACAGTAGACAGGAAGAAGCTTTAATGATTTTATGTACAGTTAATTCACCTGTGTGCACTTAAAGCAGTGGTTCTCAAGGGGTCAAAGTCCAACTATAAGGATGAAAATAAATGCCAGGGTTGTGAGGTTATCAACAAGACAGAAAAGCAGAAGACACATATTTTTTAATTCTTAAAATATGCTTTAATTATTCAAATAAAAAAGTCTGAGCAGAAATAACTGCAATATGTTTGTCCTGTTACAATCTGTAGATCACTGTAACCTATGGATAGGGACAGTTTAAAGGAGGTATATTCCAAAAATATCAGGAACTTTGACCATAAATACTTTTACAAAGCTTCTACTGCAAAAAAAAATCACCTTTCTACAAAGTTAAATAAGTAAAACAATCTTGATTAATGGTCTGCTGACATGAATCTGCTGTTGATTTATGTCTGCTTAGAAACTCTTTGGCTTTAAAAACAAAGAAACAGGATACCTTGGCTGTGCTGGTCCATGGGACTCTGTGGAGGCCCCATACCACTATGCAGAGATCTCATTCCTACACCTTTCATGTGACCATAGTGCATCGCATCTGCCATGGTCTTGTCATTCATCCCCTCCATGTTCTGAAAAAAGAAAACAAACAATAAATTAGCATTCATCTGTTTGATGCAAGACTCCCCCAAACTTTGAGGCAAAAGGCTCAACTAACTTTCAGAAAACTACATTTCAGCACCTTCTACATTTTACTTTGGTCTAGGCACCTTTGTTCACAGCTTTTTCTGTTCCACTCACTATTACTGGCCTGTTAGATTCGTATCTTTGGCACATTTAGAGTAACAAAAATAAATGCTTTTTTAGGGCTGGGTATGGTTAGGAAAAATTCGATACCAAAACCAGAACCAAGACGTTGACTTCGATACCAGTCCCTGAATGCTACTTTTTCCTATACCAATTTTATCAAATATGTTTTAACTAAAGATTACATTATACATACTTATGGTCTGCCCTGTCACTGGCTGTAATCAGTTCAGTTTACTTTAGTTGTACCCACAGGTGGATTTGTTTTGCAGCAAAAGAGGAAGACATCCATACTAAATAAAACATTAGAGACCAAGACAAAATACACAAAACAGGGACATCTGGTGTTTTTCCTGCAAAACACATACAGTCAATCAGCAGTACTGCTGGATCTTGCCACGACAAGCATGCTGCATGCATACTGGCTCATTGATGCTTATGAGATTCAGTCCTTTGGCCAGTCAATACTGATACTCAATAGTATACTTCGATACTCGATAATATTGAGGCAGTTTGGTCAGTACCATGTGAGTATTGAAGTACAATACCCAGCCCTATGCTTATTAACCTTAAACCTGATTAAAACATGACCACTACAATAATAAACTAAAAAGTAATTGCAAATAATCAGTAAATTGATTGTCTGAGCGGTTACTCAACTTGTTGGATCACGTATTTGATATGATTTGACAGGTATATATTTCCTACACTCTGAACTGGAATTTCTTGTTAATTATTAGGCAACTTATACACCAATGCAATGTATCTGCATCAAGCCCATCTGGGTTTGTACATGAAAAACAAAACAGTAACAACCCAACTTGTTGAAGACATCACATACATTAAAAAAAAAAAAAAAAAGTACAACACTGTCCTTATGCAGAAGTAAACTCGAAAGACACTTATTAGCAGTAGGCACACTGTACCTTGTGCATAGGATACATGCTGTCCTGGGAGTAATCACTTTGTCCCTGGCCCTGCATGCCATGAGGTGCATTGGGTGTGCCAGGTCCAGGACTGGGTCCCATCATACTGTGGACAGAGCCTGGTGAAGGGTCCGGTCCAGGGCTAGGGCCTAAGATGGGCCCTGGGGAAAGACCTGCCCCCGGAGAAGGATGGGACATACCACCTGATGTATCGGAAGGGGTGGACATCTACCGAAGGGCTGGAAGGACACCAGACAGCTTCATAAAAGAAACAGGAACAGGAGTTTAGAAGTGTAATAACAACACAATAAAATGTTGTGCATTTCAATATCTTGACAGTGACATTTTTTGGCTCTTCTGTTACATAAGCTGCATTTCATGTACAAAGATGTTAAATAATATCTAATCTTATTTTAACTGGACGATATGGACCAAAAATCATGTTTTAGCATATTCAAGCTTAAAGGTGATACACAGTATAATTTCATTCAAACAGGCTATGATCAAAATAAAATGCAAACATAAGGTTTTCTTTCCTGTATAAATATTCAGCTGACAAATATATTAATGACAATTAAAAATTTTAAGGCTGTACTTAGGGCAAAACCAAAAATCATATTGTAAGAATACTTAAAGGGGGCTTTTACAAAATTTACATCAACATTTTTGATAAATAATCATCAATTTTATGGATATAATGACTATGCAGGTGAAAGCAAATATCAAAGCAGAAAGATGTATGCAAGTTCAGAAAACTACTTCATTTTACATTAATGCAGCCTTTAAAACCAGGAAAAGACAGTGTTATATTCAACATTATGATATAACAAGATACAAATTTAACAGGTTTTCAAGTTTCATGCATAGACAGGCCTAGAAAACGGGTGGGTGGGGGTCAGTGTCGCTCTCAGTGCCAGTGTTATTGGCTCCTCTTTCTGTACATTTTAATGTACATTCTATTTAGGCACTACGGTAAAATGAAACATTACATGTAGGCTACTGTTTAAAAACCTGGTTTGAGTTTTGTTGTTTGAAATGGAACTTGAGTCTGGTTATGAGTTTAATTAAAGCATGTTTTAACAATAAATCAATTTATTTACTTTTTTCTTTCTAGCATGTTAACATCCCTTAAATCGGTGGGCACATGGAGGGGGCTAGCTGTAATTTTTCTAAGTAGGTTTTTTTTTTAAGTTTTTCAAAGTAGAGGAAGGGATGTTCCTTCATAAATCACTGCCACTTAATTAACTAAAATAATAAGCCTCTTTATGAACACTAACTTTTAATCAACCCCAAAATATACATTACAGGCATGCAAAGCATTGCATGTGTAAACTGTAAACTTTTACATAGACAAATGCTTTCTTCTGCGGTAATTACAAGTGACTGGTCATATAATGCCATCATTGGACATCTAGCAGTCTAAATGACCACTGAGCACTTTGTCCAACCATCGACAGTTTTTACTTTCTGCTGAAACGTTAAAACCTCAGTCAAAACTGCTGACTGACGGCCAAAGGCTGTTGATCACATTCGTCTCACCTAAGTTACAGTTTAAAGACGTTATTTTTGTTTTGTTCGTTTATTATATGACACAATGACTTGTCTTTGACATGCTTTAGTAAGGCTGTCAGTAACGTTACTGTAAATACGTTAATATCAACGCTGCCAACTCATTTTTAGCTAATCTAAAGCTTACGAAAAAATAACAGGCCGTGAGTACAGCGTTATAACGTGTCCAAATCAATCGATTAACAGTAAGACACGATCGATAGCAAATCAAAGACTGCAATAACGGGTAAGTGTCCGCGTTACATTGTTTTCCGCCAATTCATAAACCATTAAGTAACGTTAACGTTAGCTTGGTCGCCATCACTCAATAAAACTAACGATAACTCTGATTGGATCATGGCTTCCCCAAAACTGGTGGCCATCGCGGATGTGCAGGCAAAATTAAAGTTGAGATGAAAGTCAAGCTCTTGACATGACCTTGGTGACATTCTGTCGAACACACATAGTCTAAACTCTCACATCGATGTAGAAGCGCATCCTTTCACTACATAAAGACATTTCAAGCTGTTTGCATTGCTCGATCGTTGGGACGGTTAGCTAACAGCTAGCTGACGTTACTTAGCATTGCACCTAGCCTGCTAACGTTAGCTAGCGTAGGTGACGCTCGCTCTGGTTACAGAATGTCCAGCTCGCGAACTCTGTCGGTGTCAGAAAGTTTAGACAGCTAGCAGTACGACGAGTAGTTACATGTCGGTATCTATCACAAACTATGCGCCATTAATCAATTTACCTTTCGGGTGAACTGTAACTGCACACAATTAGATGAAAATATTAATTTTCTTCAAAATATGACTGCTGTCCATAAGTTCACTCCCCCTCGGTGTTGTTTTGCTGACATGTTAAACTTTTTTCTTGTGTTGCCATTACTGATTTGTCAATGTCACCGGAAATCCTGCCTACCTTAGCAGTGATAGGTTGAATCTCACGTCAATCATTTCATGTTTTTGGGCGTGTATCTGCCTCGTCGTATCCAGTGCTGTAACTTTCTCGTTGAGTGGCGATGGCCGCGAACAATACAATACTCGAGTAAAAGAGTACTTTGATATCAGTTTTCGGCCACGACCATGATGGATTTATGTTAAACTTGTGTTCAGTACCGCGATTAGCACCAGTACAAATATGATATTATCCGCTATGACTGCCTTAACCATCTTCTTGCCCTTAACAAAAAATAAATAGCCTTATGCATAGCTAAAGGGTAGATACTGAGTTACAATAACTAAAATAGTAATGAGGTATTACTATTAGGTAGATACTACTATACTTATTCCTCTTCTTTTATGAATTCAAAAGAGTTCAGGGAAGTATTTAGGCTACTTGTTGAATTATATCAGTTTATCAGCTGAACCACATCATAGTCTATAAAAATCAGTTTAGTAAATATTACAATATCCCAATTTTCAGATCATTTGCAACCATATATATATATATAAATATCTGAAATACAATGGTGTACGAAACTTAGAGTTTCATGATAGCGAAACACAGAGTGTGGGCCTTATCAGTTGCTCAGGAAATTCAAAACCACCAATTATTTTCAGAGAGCAGGTAAATTATGGCCAGTGATACTGAAGATGCTGTAAACAATTGTGTCACATGCAGACAGTGTTGCTATAAGGAGAATCTGCATTGAAGGCCCGTAGAAGGAAGAGAGTGATTAAGTTATAAAAATGGAAGATTTTGTCTGATACAGTGAAGTTGCTGTCCGTGCTGCGTTGTGTGTTTCATTCCTTATATCACAACAGATCCAGTGGACTGCACTATGTTCATTTTGAAAAGTCTTTTTATGCTATGAAAGTTGTGAAGTGTGGATGGAGAACTGACCTCATCTGGGCCCTGCGTGAAGGTTTTTAAGCTGCAAGAGAAATACTGTATTTATGCTCTAGTTCTTTTGGTTACCTGTTAGTTTGCAGACCACTTTTTTACATACAAAACCTACAACCAGCTTAATAAGCATGAAGCATTTTAAGGGATTAATCTACTCAACTCTTTTTTCCTAATTATAATCCAATTATATAAGGCAGAGGGATGAAGGAGCAGAGGGGCTTTTCTGCTGCACAGCGAGCACTTTGACTCTGTTATGTTAAGCACATTTTGCTTCTATAGTTCTGCATTTTTACTGAAGTAGAACTGTAGGAGTTTCACTTGTATTCTTACAATGCAGTATAGCTATTTTTGAATCAGTAACTGAACATTTCTTCCACCCTTGTTTGCTAAGCACACGTGGATTCCATTTGGCTAAATATGAAAAAATATGAAAATATTTCTAACTCTTAATAATTATGACATTCATATAAACAAAATGAAATGTGTGATTTTAGACAGTTTTTGTTGAGCTCACGGCTCAACCACTATGCCATAGCAATACAACAGGCTTGTTCTAGTGAAAATGTGAGTGGCATCGGACCCCAGTAGTGTGGGATTACACCAAAAGATCAGTCCATTTCAACAATTATTCCACTGAGACTGCTTCTGGGTCCACTGACAGTCTCCACTGCTGCTTCCCCCGATGAGGTTACCATGACTGCT
>JAQFJB010000021.1:9162370-9173029 GCA_029874875.1 Naso minor
ACCTGAGAAGTTACTCGATGGTCAGCAATGCAAATGAACGGTGTCCAGCGTCATGGCGGCGATGTTTGGAACTATACAAGGCTGCATACCCCGGAAGTAGACCCGGAAGAAAGCGTACAATGGAGCCCTATGGGAATGTCGTAACTCTGTTTTTTTCTATTGCTCTGGTCAACTGGGCCTGGGTTCAATATAAAAATAAGTTCAGCTACTCCTCACTCGCTGTGGCGTTTTATAAAGGGGGTGAAGGCTAACGGTTCCAAAGGGAGGGGCTTCACATGAATTAACATGAACGCGTGGCTGCCCCAGCTACCAAAACAAAGAAACTAAAAAACTCTATAACAAAACACAGAGAGGGCATGTGACGTCACTCTCCATTGTAAGCGTCAATACGTCACTAGTTCTTTACAGAGCAAAATATGTTTTTCCTGAAATCTAACAATTCTGAATTTTGTATAGCTCCTCTAAATACACCCGTGACCACTGAGGGACCACACAACAATCCTTGGAGACCGTACTGATATATTATCACCTTATAAAATTGACATGGCAGATATTTTAGCATCCTATTGCCTGTGTTCACATCCAGCAGACCTAAAATAACATTAGCATTCGTTTGGAGTCGAGTGTTAGTGTTCTAAGTCTAATATTCCTGCTCTTTTAGCTTTGTTTTTGTCTCTACCAACTCTTGCTGTACTTGCGTCATTCTCACGTTGTCCGTTCGACTGTTTGGTGCTGAATGAGTGTTAAATGGTGGATTTTAAGAGCTTTACACTGAAATCAGCTGCTTTCTATTGAAGGAATCATGGTTGATGAAAACACGAGTGAACTATAAAGCTAAAACTGGGAGTCACAAAAGCAAGACAATGTGCTGAAAGACGCTAAAATGCTCCATGTCAGAGTCAGCTGGTAACTCACTTTGAGGTGATTTTGTCACTAGATTCAATATATTGCATGAAGTCTAGCTGTCAGTGAGTTTAACAGAAAGTAAAATATGATTTTTTTCTCTCCATTCACTTGAATTGAAAAGTTACAAGCAAAAATACAATGCACTTACTGAACTGAAAGTGTCAAACACAACATGATATTTATACATTAAATAACCTGCGTGTCAGGTTGGTCTGGATTTGTTTGTCATGTCCGTGCCTAGTTTTTGTGTTATTATGATTTTTAAACAAAATGGATCTGGTCTTTCAGGTTGAGGTCTTTTGAGATCGATGCACACTAGCTGTTCTCCAGTTTTTCCCGGTGGAAACAAACTCAGCAGTTCCTAGATGAATTTACACACTTTGCACGTCTTTGAGCATCACGACACAAACAATCATGGCCGAAGCTATTACTTAAAGCGATTGTGAGGAACTTGTTAGCTTACCTGTACAGGTGGATCGATGTGATTGGGAACGGCAATTTTCTTGAGTAATAAACTCTTTCCTACCGTGACAGTCACTGTTAAGAAAATGATTTTTGAGTTGTTTTGCTGCAGCACATCCCGTCTGGATATTCAGTAGCCAAAAACCACAGCATGAATCGCTCCAGATCTTCAGCAGGCAAACAACAGTAACAGACATGGGTGACATTTTTTGAATAATTGTTACATGCCCTGACCATGTACTTCATTAAAAAAAACAACAACTGCTATATTATAATATTCACTTACTACCGATGTTCACCTCCTAACGCTACTCTTGCTGAAGTCCTGATTGTTCACATTGAGCGGTGTGCGGGCACGCAAACTTCCATATGCCAGCTCCATGTCATGTGACGCTTCTGTGAAAGGAAAATAGGATAAAACTAATACAAATACTTTTCAGGACAAAAACAGAGACCCTAACAAGGAAAAAAATATATGTGATAAACACCTGGTGTTGAATAGGTTCATCACATTGTATTAATTGTTTATTTCATGATATTTGTAAGGGAAGTTCAAGTGAATGTGGAGGAAAATTTCAAACACCTACCCTTGGTGAAACCTTGGTGAGTTAATTTTAATATTTACTGATCACACTGACAACTAGACTTTATGCCATATCTTGAATCTCTAGGCAAAACCTCTTTTAGCCCCTTTCACAACTATTGTCTGTATCTCTTGGTCTTCATCAGTAGATCATTTGATTGATTAGTTGTTACACAGTGTGCAGGCCACAGGTAAGAGCTCTGGATACTGTTCTTAAATAGGTGGCAAGTGTACTTTAAATATTGTTAAATTTCAAGAATAAAGTTTTACCGTCATTGTTTTACCACGTGTGATTCTTAATAAGGCACATGGAAACAATGCCTAACTTCTAAAACTAAAACAACTGCACAACAGTAAGTTAAAAACATCTTACCAAAGGAGGATATTTCTGCGCTTGTTTTACAGTTTCTTGACTCTCTGGGATCAACTTGTTCTCCCATTTTATGTTTGTGGTGAATCATCTAATCAGTTTCACAATGGATAACACTATATTGGGGGAGACTCAAGGGACGTATTTTATAGAGTTAGAGTTCTTCCCAGAGAGAGATGCACACACATTTGAACCAGATCCACAAATGAGTCAATCTGGTTTGACATTTGGTCTGACTTGAACATCTGAGTTTCTCATCTCTGCAGGGCTTTGGCACGATGCAGCCCATTGCTCTGCAGAGATTAATTGTTTCAGCCTAAGCGTCCTCCTCCTTCTCACTTTTTAACATCATCTGGAGCACAAACAGCCTGAGAAAACCTCCGATCAGTTCAGGAAGGCTGACACCCAGATCAAATCGCGTCGTTCCATAAAAAGTGTAATTTATGATCCATTACCAGTGTTTTCTTTTTTTTTTTCTTTTCGCTTTCTCTCTTCCTCTCTCTTACCTCACATCAGCTCATAATATCCTAACAGAGTCATTCTTTGATGGCGGCATTTCTCATGACTCCCGTAAAATGTCTCGGCAGCGAGGGAAGAGAAAGAAAGCGTGAAGGCCAAATGCAAGGATGCTGTGATGGAAACTGAAGAACTCATCAAGCTCATTCATCTTGTCAGATGTGAGGGTCGAGAATGCAGCGCAGAGAAAATTTCACACTCACTCATCTTTCTCAACGCACTCTGCATCATATCAGATATCAGGCTGCATATGAAAGCCACTGAGAATTAAAACAGATTTGGGATTTCTTGATAATTATGCTCCATCGTCCTTTCACTCTGAGGGCGATGTGAGGATTGTCTGAGCTTCATTACGAGCTGAGCTGAGATCACTCTGCTTGCAGTTCCCCTCCTCGGCTTGGCATTTGCGAGTGGATGCCTGTGGCCGACTATCAAGCAGGTAGTTCAGGAGATTTATGTGTCTTTGTCACCCTCGCTGCACAGCAAATGGGACGGAAGGGAGAGAGTGAAAGATGATACCTCACTGAAGACAATATCTAGCAGAGAACTTGCCAAAACATGCCAAGCTGTCTGGATGCCCGGCGAAGTCAGCAAGCGGCCCAAACTGCTTCTGATGTACAGTATGTGGCTCCAGGCAACACATGAAAGACAAGTATGTTCAGTGAGAACACTTAACAACTGACAGGAGATGAATGAGGTCGGGAACCGATCAAAATGAAATGAGCCTGGTTGTGATTGATTGCCTGATATTTTATGTCAAAGATGCTATGAACTGAAAGTGAAATTATCTCTATTTCCACACAGTTTGTACAAAGACTTCATTTGCAAGGTTTTTGTTGTATTTTTGCTACAGCTGCAGGATTAAAGTTTAGCTCAGATTAAATTGAAAATTAAAAGAGTATTTAGAACTAGCAGGAAATCTGTTTGGTTTATGGTAAATGTTGTTTTCTCTTTATGTCGTCTTATTTTTGTTTTCTATTTTGATACACTATTTTGAATCATTTTTATTAATTCAGGAGATGGATTTTTATGTCTGGTCATTTAAAGGATTCTTTTTGTGTATCAGACACAAAACAGCCAATTATGTTTAGCCACTTGCATCCAACGACACAATTTACCGACACACAAATTTTAACAGCCAAAAGATTCTCATGCCTAAGTTTTAGTATTTTATATTCAGAAAATGCAAAAAGATGTGTACAGGTATGAAAATTTAAGATCCAGCCTCTAATCAAATTGAATGTGAATGCAAAAAACTAGAGGATAGAGCATAATTAATTATAATAGATCATTTTAAATTTTTCAAATTTTTTGTCTCAATTTCATCCTCCACCATATGTCTTTATAATGGTGTTGATATTAAAGATTTTAAGGTAGTGGCAATAAACCACATCTTATCTAAACACAGCAAGACCTTTCACTTTAAGATCTTACTGAACAATTTTTTAAAAGTTGTCAATTTTATGTAAAAATCCTCTGTAGGTGGCGCTGTTTTCTTCACCTGATTAACTGTGGGAGTTTCTTGCTCTTGATCGTTAGCCTATAACTTTTTCCAAATTTTAACAGACAAACTGCTGCTCTCTGTTTATTAGTTGGATCTGGATCTAGATATGGGTTAGACTAGATCAATGCGGATATTACATGTCAAACACTGATTGGAAATATAATGTGGTCATATGTTTTTTTTCCTTAATGACACTTTTACGAGGAGCTTCTAAATGCTTCATTAAACATCTGACCAGTGCACAGTGGGATACCGAGTGATTTAAACTGTTTTGGTTCCTTAAAATCTGGAAAGGAAAAGATTCCTTTTATTTATTTATTTATTTTTTGATATGAGACAGACCTTGTTGACCGCCTCGGGTATTCTAATTTTGAGATAATAACTGCCCTGTCTCAGAGAATGTCTCTAAAAAGAACAGTCCTGAAACAATGAAAACAAAACTAGAAACAGGTGGAATAATCTCACACCACTGGCATGGATCATTCTTGCTGAGAGTTTATAACAAATAAATCAGGTTTGAGAATTAGAGACTTCTCTACTGTGTATTTTTGCAGTGCAAGAAAGTTGCTATGGCCTATTTGAAATATGTATTTTCAAAAAATTGAGCCCATGATTTGGAATACACAGATGTTATTAAAGCAAACGTTCTAACAAGCAGGATCACTTATCAGTGCTGTGTGCAGTGCTGCTGAATTAAGGAGTCAAGATGTTCTGCAAAAGCATTTAGAGGAAGGCGAGATATAAGATAAAGTGGTCTAAATGCGACACAGGTGGCTCAGAGTCTTTCTCCACGGTGTGTGCTGTGGTCTTCTGCCCTGTTATCTCCTGGGGCTCGTAGCAGTGCTCCATCTCTCTCATGGTTAAGCAAATCAATCCGCTGCTGTCATTTTGAGGATTCCACAGCAAAAGGGCTCGGCGGTGTGAAACGACACCTTGAGCTGAGGGGGAAAACACTGTGAGTCGGCCTCTGATGTGCCTCACCTCCCTCACAGCAGTTGTTCAGAGGTTTCAACACACACACACACGTTTAAACACACACAGGCCTGCTGCCCCCCTCCCATGACCACATCATGACCTCATTCCAGTCACCTGCTGCTGAGACCGTGGCTAACCTTCCCTCCTAACCGGAAAATCCGCCGCCTTTTTACAAACGCTCCCTAAAGCCACACGGGTCAAAATGCTACTCGGACAAATACATACCTTAACTTTTTTGACATGTTTGTGCACCAAAACAGAGGCTGGAAAATTGTTTTCTTAAAAAAACAAGAAAGAAAAGTGCTTCTTGTTGCATGCAAATCTGAGTGGGAACCGTTGAGAGGGAGAGAGCTGTTGGTTAGTCGGAGCTTGAGATTAAATGAAAAGCAGCTTGCAAAGTTACATCCTGTACAAGGAACAAAGAGCGATGCTGAACGAGCCCCATGGGACTCCCTGGCCACTCTTAAACATTTGGAACATTTATGCTGCTTTAAATTTCCCTTTTTTTTCACATCTTCCCCTTGATATTCAGCCCGTCCAATGAATTTTGTTTGCCAGAACAATTCCGCTCTCCATTGTGAATACCTTTTAAGTTCATATGGGGATTTCGTGGTTGTGGTATTATGTTTCTAGATGCAATTTATTACAGACGCAAAGAGGACGCATGAAATAGGTCACTGCAGCGTCAAGATGACTTGTGCTTACGCCCGTGGAGATTTTTAAAGGGGTGCAGTGTAAATGTTATGTTTCCATCTGTTTATATGGCTGAGAAGTGAGCAAGGACTTATGGCTTCAGTGTGATGATGAAAACTTTAAATACCAGCAAAACCAAACACCGCAGCACGAAGGGCTTTGTTGGAGCACGCACACACACACACACCAAAATGATCTTTGTGTAACCATAAGAGGAAACAGGCTACTTCTCCAAGTGCTCACTGGCTATTTTAACTGCTAATAGCAGCACCAGGCAGCTCAGGCCATAGTGGCAATTCCCATGAAATCTCCTGATATTTCTTTCATTTGTTCTCCGTCCCCAATTAGTCGTGGTCAGGCTGATCAAAGGCAGCGGTCGGGCAGTTGCATGTGAACCGGCGTCCACTTGCAATGACATCCACAAACCAGAATGAAATATGAAATATCAAGTTTCCACGGATGTATGGACTTGTAAAAAAGAATCTGAGGAATAGGAGGGTTTTCACACTGGGTAATGTGAAACATTTGGTGCGGATTGTAGGCCTCAGCAGAGGGAAGACGAGAGCCAAAATCTGTCCGGCAGTAAAACCAGAAGCAGGCAGAAGTTAAAACAACTGCAGTCGCTGAAGTGCTGTTGATTTAGACGTCATTAGGCTTCTTGGTGCACAGCATCATGTGCTGCTGTTGGATGTTTCACAATGAATAAGACAAGTTATTCAAAACTGCAAGGAAACAGAAAAAAAAAATGGATTTTTTTTCTTGTCTCAGTTTAACTGTAAATGTATCTCAGAAGGGGGAAATGCATTAATGAGCTCCTTATCTGATATCATAATGACAAAAAAAAATTACGTAACCCCGTAATCCCTGTTATCACACCTCAGAACCAACAGAGACATTGTCTTTTTCTCATATAATCCTTTTTTACGTGCAAATAAAAAGAATTGTTTTCCAAATAAATAATAGCATTGTGACTGTTATTTCTCTGACTTATCTGCTTCATTCTCATGTTTTAAGATACATTAAAGAAGTGAAACACGATAAACGGCACTTGGGACAGCTGGAATAATCTCACCTCACATTTTTCTACTAACAGAAGGTGGAAGAGTCCTTGTACATTTTTTTGCAATACAAAAAAAGAAAAACAAACCAAAAAAAAACATTGCAAGAAGAGCAAATCCTTGCACATGCGTGCATATTCTGATGTGGCAGAAATGTCTGTTGTCACAGTCCACAGATGAGCTATGGGTATAAAAATTCCAATGAACTGCATGTGAAGCCACTCAGGAGAGGCACATATATCAGCATGAGGTGTCTGTCAGATGTCAGTATAGAGGGCGCCGTGCGCAACACTTTCTCTAATTTTCAACAAACATTCCCACCCACAACAACTGTAAACACTTTTGCTTTTGGTCGGACTCTCAGTGTTCTGTGTGTAACTATGCTGCAGTTTTCTTTGCCATGTCTTCCCTCTGAAAGATTTCTCTGACCTAAATTAGACTAGAGTGAGGAGATTAGAACTAAATCAATATCAGTTAAATTAACATAAATAACATCCACTTTTTGGAGCGTTACAGGTGGTCTCTGCAGATAAATGACATTATATGTGTCACCGTTGAGGGGAGGTGCACGGACGTCCCGCTGGCTGCTGTATGTGATGGATCTGCAGGCACGCGGAACAAAGCCTGTCCTGCACAAATAGTGTATCTGAACCAAATGGGCCACTTCATCATTCCACAGCAATTGGCAGTAAATGTGGTGTTGGGTTCCCATGTGTCTACCCACCTCATCTCACCATAAATACTGCACGAAAGCAGACAGGTTGTGTGTGTGTGTGTGTGTGTGTGTGTAAAGAAGAAGAACTCGATGCAGAGGGTGAAATATTTGTGTCCATGTTGTCCAAAATCAAAGAAGCAGACTTTGTTCTAATTTGTGTTGACCGAGACAGGTGCTGCTTGGTTATTGACCTTTAGAGGCTCAATGGGCTGTTGGAAAGCTGTGTAAGCAAATAAATAGCCAGAGGGTCACAGGGTGGGGTGGGGCGGAGGAGTCTCTGTGTAACAGAAGCTGAAAAAAGAGAAGCTTTATCTGTTTAGCAGGCGTCCTCCTGCTCCTGAAGTGTCGGGAGCGTCAGGGCGAGAAGCCTCTGTGGGACGGACGACCTTAAGCTTTTAATTGCTTCCTATGTTTTCTCCATCTGCAAGGGGGAAGTTCTCTCTCTCTGTCTCTCTCTCTCTCATACATCTACTAAAAAGTTTGTGTGTCTGCAAATACAACAGTTGCATAATTTTACACACACATATGCACGCATTCTCCTTTTTGTTTTATGTCAGTACTCACTGCTTTATCACATGACAGTCACGTTGCTGGCAGCACCATGATGTCCCTCAGTAGTTGCCGATTTCTGCTTTTACCTTCTTCCATTCAACCATATAAGCAACCACAAAATGTAGTTCCTCTTTCTTCCTCTTAATTAAAAATCCCTTCATTTTTTTCTGTGTGAGTGAACTTTGTTTCTCACAAGAAGTTGAAGTCTCAGTGTGTGTTACAAAAATCATTGTCAATTTAGGTCATTAAACCGTAGTTCTTGTACTTGCCACTAGGTGCTAGCACTAAACAAACTAAATGGAAAAATCATGGGTTTTTTGTCTTCTTGAAATACAGAATTCACTGTTTCCAAATGAGGCTACAGTCTCAGTGGCGGCACCTGTTAGGGCTTAACAAAGGAGATGTTGAAAATGTTGGGCAGAGAAGAGGTTTTTGGCATGACCTCACTCACCTCCAAGGTGCACAGACAAGTAAAAAGTCTATTCAGAACAACTGTATTGTTAGACCAACTTGTATAGGCCTGTAGCATTCTTCTGGGTCATCAGGTTCAGCTTCTCTTAGATTATGGGGTTGATTGAACATTTTACACTGGAGGAGGAGATGCAGCTCTGTCTCCATCTCATCTGTCGATGACTATATACATTTAGTTTTCTTTCTGTTTTTTTCTGTTTTCATCTTCCATTTGCTAATTTGAGGTCACTTAACCCTTTGCTCAGCTGGGATCTGTTTCTACTATATATATCTGACAGTAAAGACATATTCTGCCAATAATCTTTTATGGGGCCAGATCAAATAAAGATACTTTAGCTTTTACTTTCCACTTTTCAGTGTTTCCCTACATTAGGCCAGTGGTTCCCAAGGTGAGGGTCGGGACCCTGAGGACACTGAGGGGGGTCACGAGATGCCTTTAAAAAAAAAAACAAATAAATTTTTTAAATAATTTAAAATTGCATATTTAGTTCATTATGTATAAATTCTGGTTATATTCTTTCTTAAGTTACTTTGAAATAACAGTAGGCTATTGTTCTTTTATGTTTTATCCTATTGATGTCCATGTTTGCATAGGCCCAACAGTGCATGTGTGCATTGTTTTATATGCCATCTTCAGGTTGATGGGGGAACATGACACAGCATTCTTTCAGTATCTTTCTTTAAAATGTCACTGAGTAAGTGTTGTCCTGTCATCTGAACATTGTCCTCTGGTTTTTGTTTCCTCTCCTCTCCTCCACCGTTCAGAGAGAAAGCCAATCTGGCCGTGACGCTGGCCAATGACAAGGATGAGATCCTGGCTCACGCTTCCTTCTTAGATCATCCTGTTGGGGACTTGGTGGATCAGGCTCACTGGGAACATTTCCTGCAGAAACACTTCAGTGCTGAAAAATGCACCGTTTGTATCAACCATAAATTCTGACAACACTGCCAAGAGCTGCTGAAATAGAGTTGTTTTAAACATTAATACTGCTGTTACTGCGTTAGTCACATGAGTCTTTGGCTCCATCGGAACTTACTGGCTTCTCATTTGATATTTTTACCACCTGAAATTGAAGAAAAGTTAATAAACATGAACTGAAATCTGCACTGAGAAGACTGAAGCTGTAATTCTTTTCCTCCACAGCCTTTGAACACACTCTTCCTCCATCTTTTTGTGGCACAGCCAACTTTCTCTTCTGCCAGTGTAAAGGAAATACTGAGGTATAAAAAAGAGCCTATGGGTTTCACTGTGTTGTTATCTGGATTGTTTAGAATATGGAACGTATCTTCTGAAGAATAAAATGACTCTTTTTGTCTACATGACACTGTCAGACTTAAAAATGATAGATACTCTGCAGTACTTTGGTCAGACTGAACCAAAGACTGTGAATTGAAAGGTTAAAATGAAGTTGGCCAGATTTTAAAACCTTCATGTTTTGGTTTCTGTTTGCAGGGCTGTTTTTAATGCAGTCACAGAGCTTGAGTTCATCTGCCTGGTCAGCCCCAGTGTAGGAGGTTTAGGTGAGAAACTCCTTCAGATCCATAAGGTTAACCAGTTAATCCAAAAACTAACTTTGAAGAGACGTGTGATTCTTGTGACTGCTGTTTGTCCAGAGCCAGCGCTGGACGAGGTGTTGGAGCCGCTGCAGCGCCTCACTGACTCGGCGCCTCAGTGCTCAGCGTTCATCTGCCACCGACGAGATCACTGTCCAAGACTTGATATCCGCCCAGCCAGGTGATTTCAGTCCATTCCTTCCCACAAACACACTCTCTGACCTGAAAGCAGCGAAACTTGTGTATGGCTCATATATGTGTAGAACATATTCATGTAGTGCGGTGAGGATGTGGAGATCA
>JAQFJB010000021.1:9359109-9369571 GCA_029874875.1 Naso minor
TGTTCCTCTGTCCCCAGGAAACTTATCCGCTCTCTGGAAGCAAAGGGCCAGATGTTAAAGCCTGCAAACTGATTCATGAAACAGAGGTCAAACAGCTCCATCGTCAATTCTAACATGGTGTTATGATGAACATCCAATGTGTGTCACTGTACACACATATTCAATGACAATATCATCTTTAAACAAAACTTGAAGGACCATACCAGTGTTCCAACATGTCATTTTCCATTCTCGACATCTGCCACATAAGTTACATAAACCCTGCCCATTTTCCCTCAAAATAGTTATGTCTATGAGAAATTGTGTTTGTTTACATTTTGTCCATAGTAAATAAACGTTACAGAAAGTAGCTGGAAATGTGTGACATTAGTTAAAAAGAACGTCTGTGTCAAATCCCTCTTCATGCTAATATTTGAACCAGGAAGGTAGCACTTGTAAGGAACTATTTTTTCAGGCGTAATAACCTTTGTCTCTCGCCCAGTGATTCTTAACCAAATAAACGCAGGTGTTCTCTTTAGAAGGGTGTATTACCTATACCTAGCAACCTTCACGTGTCCTATAGTGTTTCGATATACTGTGTCAACATGAATGGCAGTGAACGGGGTTTAAAATTGCAGTCCGAGATCTACTAAAGTAAACACATGGTCTATTTTTGACAACAAGTTTTGTAGAAGATAGGGTGTTTCTGCTAATGGTAAGAAGTGAAAAATAGACTGGTATGGTTCTTTAAAGCTCTGTTCTCATCTTCTCAGTCACTGTGACTGCTGTCTATATTATTGAAAATGTATATTTACTGTGTGGAATTGTTGTGGTAATGTTTTTACTGTGTTTTAACGTCATTATTCGCTGTTAGTGCCTCACTGTTATATGTATTCTTGCGATTTAAGCTAAATTTTACTTTCTTCTTTTGCATGTTTTTGCCTGTATTGGTGATTTTTCCTGATAATCTTTAAATTTCTATTATGCCTCTGTGTTACTCAATTCAGAATTTTATTGCACAGAATGCTACAATGTGCATGTAACGAATGTACTTCAACTTTTTGGCCTTGAATTTGGTATAAAGTTTTCTTCTCCTTTTCTTTCATAAGGAGCGGATGAGGAATCAGTCTATTATCTGAAGTTGCTGAGCCAGAGCTCACTCAGCAGCTATAGAGTCAGTGAACTTTACCACACCTCTGTGATTCCTGTGAATCACAATGGGAGGGTTTCCACAGCCGGGAAAAGCAACATAGTGTCACAAAAACACTTGTGTGGAAGAGAAATGGGCAAACCTTAAAAATGTGTGAAAAGCTGAAAACAATCAACCAACAGCTCACTTTCAGAGGGGTTAAAAAATGACAAGTGAACCTGCTGAAAGGTCAGTATTCCTCAGCACTCATTAGTTATCATTTGCCTCTTTCATAGAGTGATGCGACCAGGTCTCTCTGAGAAGACCCCGACCTACGGTGACCTCCTCCTCCACCACATGCAGAGCTCCTCGCATTGTTCTCGCCATGAACATGGCTGTCAAGGTGACCACACAAACCCAAATGAATAACTGCCATCGTGCTGACCCGTGAACTACTGTGATCTGTTGGTGCACCGTCAGGAAAGTAATGATTTGCGGTCAGAGGGAGAATCACATCATCCATAAATCACCCATACAAGCGAGCGGCGGTGGAGAATGTGTCTGTAATGAGCGGCGACAAAGACTGAGAGTCCTCAGGCTTAGATAAAACAAATAAAACTGCCACTGGTGAGGCAATCTCCATTCATTAGCGCAAGTGTTGTTCTCTGCTTCCGTGTGCAGCAATGGTGAGTTAATCATTGACTTCCATGACGTGGGAACTGCTGCTCACAGTCCGAAGAAGGGACCCAAGTCCTGTTCACATACATGAAGGAAACCGCACAAAGTATGAGTTCGATATTTGCTTAAGGTGGTCATTTTGTTTGTGTCAGCACCGACCTGCATTATTTTTCACTTAATACACCTTTGGTCAGATTACATAATCTCTAAAAACCTATTTTGATATTCTGATGAAGTGTTAATTACCTGGATTTAAACTGATACGACAGACAGAAGAGTGAAGTCTTATCACCCGCCTCCACGTACACAACGTTATGACTGCCTAACAAGTTACATAACAGGGTCGTAAAACCGAAAAAATCCTGCCTTAAAAAGTAGTGAGAAGATAATTACAAGCACATTTGGCAAGTAAATAAAAGGAGCATTTATTTCTAAACACATTAAATGAGTCACTCTGCAGTTATGCCAGAGATGTTCAAGGTCCTGTGAGGTTCATCACACATCCACGCTTCCTCGCTGCAACTAAGCAGATGTGCAGACACAGCCCATACAAGGTCCTGGAGCTGCAAGTTTATGATATGCAGTTATTGGGGGATACACACATTTATCAGGAGGGAGGTATTTCACCTCCTTGTATGGTGCTCCTTCAGTCAGGCAACAGGAGGAGTCGGCCTGTGTGTTTCTTGTCAATGGAGAGGCGATGTGTTCCCAGGAAGAGCTGCGGGGCAATAAATCAAAGCCCCTCTCTGAAGGTGGAGCCGGAGTTCTGTGCAGGTTTACCAGATTTGTTCTCACAACAAACACACTTCAAACTATTTAAGATTTAAAAATGTAAAACTGTCACACAATGTGTCAAGCAAAGCATGAGAAAATACAAAGTCAGATCAGAATAACAGCAGAAAAATCTCACAAATCCTCACACCTGTCATTTTACATCTTTAAAGCCGAGTGCAGGGTGTGGATATGAGGACTGGCAGCTCAGACCCTCAGTGAGATCACAAAGGGAATCAGAGGCGACTGTGGAAATCACCCTGACAGTAAGGGGAGCAGCCAGAGAGGACAGGACCCTCCTGACTTCAGGTCATTACTGCTCAGAACCTGCAGCAGGGTGGAGAATGGTCTCTCCGGACAACAGATTTTTCCTGACTCCCTGGAGCTCAGCCCCAGTGTCCGTGTGCACATGCCAGCTGGGCAACAATGAAGGATGACATGTTGGGTAACACTGCACACAGTGCCCTCTCTCTCTCACCCCAGCTCCAGCTGTAACTCCACTTACAACAAAACACAACTCCAAAGTACACCGATCACACGGGTCAGCCTCTTCTCAGGTGCACAGCTAAAGCATCCCTCCTTCACTACAATATACTCATGAGTCTGTCTGCAGAATCCTATGAAGAGCTGAGCTGTCAAACAGGTTGCTCCACCTTAAAAATCAGCCAAGCAGATGCAAGTTTCAACAATCACAATGTTTGGGATCACTCCCTTTGATTTAAATCTGTGCTGCCATAAAAATAAAAGAATGTACTCACCTCAGAAGTGGCACCTACAAAGTGAACTCACACCTTCTTCTGTCTGCCTACACATAAGCCACGCTGCACACCCTTCCTGCTCTTTCTCTCTCACTCACGAAACTCACCAGGACACACAATCTCTCTCTCTCTGTTGTTCTGTTTCCCAGCCCTCGCTCTGCCTGCCTCCGTGGAGGACTTCCCGGTTGACAGGCATCGCCATAGCAACCCCACTTCAGCCCCTGTTCAAAAGGTGGCCTGCTCTTGGCTTGGCTCGTCAGTTCGGGGCACCTCCTTTGGTGAAGCAGCCCCATTGTTGTGATAAGGTGATATTTCACAGCGCAGGGTTAACCAAAGGGAAGACTGCAAATAGTTCATCGCCTCCACCTCCCAGACACTGCTCAATGACTCCATGACATCCACTCTTGACTTTATCTCTGCCATGCCTTCTTCTGCCTGTGTGTGTGTGTTTATGTTTGTGTGAGTGAGTGAGTTCAAAGGCCGGCAAAGGTTCTCTCTGTCCCAGTGGCTCTGGAAGCGTTTCAGAGTCATTAGTCCTCACCACGGGACACAAGTCCGGCTGACGTTTCTCCCATGAGCACACACACACGCACACACACACACACACACTCTCCCTCTTCCACTCGGCTGCACACACAAATAGATCCCCTGGCTTGCCCTCATGGCTCTGGGTATGAAAGGGGCTTGGCTGGTAATGAGGACGCTCACTTGCTGTCCGTCCTCGGCCCGACCTGCTGCTCACAAGGAGGGACAAACGGACCAGAACCCAGCATGTCGGACCAGTCGGTGTTTGACACGGACGTATGGACTCTGACCCGCTTCGTCATCGAGACGGGCCGCCAGGCTAAGGGGGCGACCGGTGAGCTGACCCAGCTCATCAACGCCATGCTGACTGCCATCAAAGCCATTTCCTCTGCTGTGCGTAAGGCAGGCCTGGCCCACCTGTAAGTACTGAGGTACTGGAGGAGGCTTATGGGAACCATTAAAAATATGTGTGCTGTATATACACCATTACTTTAGTGACTGATATGACGTGATAGATATGTGATAAAAGACTCCGTTGCAAACTTTTCAAAAAAAACCCAACATATAATAATGTGAAGACACTTAATTGACCTTTGTATAACTTGGTTTGCTGAAGAAAGAGGTCAGAGGTCAAAGTCAGCCTCAGGTCGGCAGTCATAGAGCTGGTAGCAAATCAGTGTCTGGCTGTTTGACATTTCGCTTGACTCTCAGAGCAGCTTTAGTAGCCAAGAGTGATCCAAAGGTTGAGGCTGTGTTCCTAGTTGAGGACTGCAAAGTTGTCTGATTTCAGCACTCAGTCATAGAAGCAGTAGATCGACAGAGCGAGTACTTCTGATATGACTGACTGCTTCGTGCTGCTGTATTGTGAGGAAGACGGTGAGCTTTGAATGACTTCTGGTGCATTTCAACACTGTAATCTGGAGGTGGTAGAGGATTGTGCAGCCTTTTCAGGGTCTTGTCAAGCAGGAGATAACATGGCAAAGGTGTTATTGCACAAAATTCTGGTGATACACACACAAAAAAACAGCTCTAAGTTAAGGGAATCTACATCTGTAGAGTTATGAGATTAAACTAAGAGGCTTAAAGGGGTCGGTTTTGAACTTTTTTTTTGAGTCAAGTCTTTTCAGCAGCACTGACTTTAAGTCTGCAAACAAATCTTAACATCCAAGCATGACGCTGTCCCAAATCTTCACCTTTCACAACACAAAACCTCACATCCAGCAACCATTACATTAAGAGATGTGACTGAGAGGGAAAACCTGGGAGTAAATGCTGTTGTTGTTGCGTTTATGGTGCATAAAACACCTGAAATGCCCAAACCCTTAAGCTTCATTGGTAGCTTCATTATCTGATATTATCTTTAGTCCCAATAAACTTTAAAAAAAATGGTTAATAACACAGAATAAAGTAGTTGTTTACAGGTGTAAGCTTATTTTAAATGTTCATTAATGTACATCATTAATAGTTGTATTATTACATCAGTATATTTTCCTTCATGATCTGTCTATACAGCAGCCTCCACTTATAGGTGCCACAAGAGGAGGTATAGTTGCTGACAAAGACTTTAATAGTAGTCTGGCTTAAAAATGCATTTGAGTGCATTAGGAACTATTTCTGTTAATGTCTGTAAAGTGCATATGAATGCTAAATGAAGGGATCTGAGATAAAGTGCTTTCCTGAAAATGTTCTGAAATCCTGCCAACTCATGAAGAATGAATCATTTTTCAGCGAATTTCAAGCACATCGAAGTTATGTAACGGAACACAAATCGACTTTGTTTGAGACTAACGATGCTCACAACCGACTGAACACATTTTGCTGACGTGCCAACAAGCTGTCTCTTGGTTAAGATGAATGTGTGTGAGACTAAAGCCTGGCTGCTGATTGGTCCATTCAGGCAGGGCTTGGCGGGCTCAGTGAATGTGACGGGCGATGATGTGAAGAAGCTGGACGTGCTGTCCAATGACCTGGTCATCAACATGCTGCAGGCCTCCTACAGCACCTGCTGCATGGTGTCTGAGGAGAACAAGGGGCTCATCATCACGCCCAAAGACAAGAGGGTGAGTGAACAGTGTCGTCTGCAGATGAGGAGACGTGCGCAGGATGATGGATGCTGTTTTGGTTTGGTTTTTTTGCCTCACATGCTTTAAGTTACATTGAGCAGAAATTTTGTGTGGGATTACACCTGTCTTATATTTAAAAGGTTGATGAATTCAGGTTTCCCCAAACTTTCCCATGCTAATGACCCTCAAATCACAGTGATGTCAGCTTGTGCAGCGGGATCCCCTTTGGCAAGACGTCTGTAAAAACCCAACAATACTACAGCACATTTAATGTTTGCTGCCTCGTGCTTGACAGGTTTTCTTGGCTGAGAGTTCCTCTGAACTTTTTCCACTTCTTTTGTGAGCTGGACTGTTGGTACTTTGCAACATTTCCATTTTTATCAGTTAGCACAAAATGAATTGGTGCTAGCAAGTTAGCTAGTTAAATTTCAGGAGCAGAGCAGCATTCTGACAGTTGCAGACAGCAACAAGTCAACACTGACTGGCAGGTCATTAAGAGACGGTCATGGCAAAAAAGATTTTCAAATTAAAAAAATTTAAAAAACAAGCTAAAGCCACCTGGTTATCTCTGGCAGCCCCCAGTGAAATCCATAAGATTAACGTTAGCTGATGCTAATTAGCAGACAGATAATAACTAATCAAAAGTAAATCTCCATTTAAACAAAGTTTGGCACATGACTTACATCTAAGGAGAGGGTGAAAGTGTGCTGAATGCTCAGTTTACCAATGATCTCTGGGTAAGGAAGTCCTTTAGACTTTCAGTAGTTGAAAATGTGCATTTTGTTTCCACTTGGTGTCGCTAAAGTGTCAGTTTATGAGATGAGGATGAAAGAACTAACATACAGATTAGCAAGAATTACACAATCTGAGAATATTTATGTTAGGATTATTAGTCGGCTCTGCATATAAGAAACTGTGAACAACCTCAGGGCAAAAATATTTCAGCATCTGTACATTTTCTGTGTTATACTGAGGAATTACTTACAAAGCTTTCTTGAAACTTTAGCAGCCACTGTTGCCTTGCCTGAGAGGTACTTTTTCTTCAAACATCTAATAAAGTTTATAGATTGAAGGCATTAATGGCTGTGACACCACTCAAACTCATCATTCTGAAATGCTTATCATACCTGTGTATTTTGAACAATTATCCTGAGACTTTCATTCTGAAAGATGTGTTTAAAAATGTCCTGTGATGACGTGCAGATGCTGGTGGGGTAAGTCTTCATTTGGCTTGAATACAGTAAAACCTTGAGTAAAACAGTTCAAATAGACTTAAATTCCCTGAGTTCAGACGACACCATCCTCTCGTATCTCTTTGATATATACAAGATTAAAGGGTTCAAGGGCGTCTGTTATCTCCAAGGGGCAATTTGTTGTACAGACAGCAGAAAACACATACTACCAAATACATCAATAAAATAAATACAGCAACAGAATAAATACAAATACAGCACATTACAATGAATTTAAAAAGCCAATGGCAGCAGGAACAAGTGATTTTCATGTCTATTAGTCTCACGTTTTGGCAGAATGTATCTGCGTCCAGACGGGAGCAATGCAAAGTTATCAAAAAGGGGAGATGGACCGAGCCTTCTTTAGAGTCTGTGCCTTAAATGTGTCATTAAGATCATTCATGGTCACACCCCTGATTTTCCTACACACCTTGATACACCTTGATACTGCATACTGGAGGAAATTCCTGGTGACTGCTGAAATGGATGATCTTAAATTATTCAGAACTGACTAGTAAATTAGTATCGGGTGTAGAGCCACGACAAACAACCGAGTGCTGATTCCAATATTACCTGCTGTCTTTTCATCATCTCTTTATGTGGTCTGGTCAGCAGCCTGGTGGTGATGGACATGAAATAAATGTTTGAAAATAAGTGACTATGAAAAAAATCAAAAGAAAAACATTTGAAAATTTAACATAATTGAATGAGGACATTTCAGATACCTTTTATTTATTGCTTTAAGTGATGTAGGATGAAATGGACAGTTTTTTTGTTTTTTGTTTTTATTCTCAGTAAGTTGTTGGATTTTCCTTTGTCACAGGGGAAGTACGTGGTCTGTTTTGACCCTCTGGACGGCTCGAGTAACATCGACTGCTTGGCCTCTATTGGCACCATATTTGCCATCTACAAACGGGTGAGTCTGACCTCTGTGATGATACTCCAACCATGCAGGCACTGAGAAGAATGTTCTGATATAACAAAGCATTCATGTCTACTGTTGTTATGTAAAAAATGTTGAATAAGGTTAGAGTTTTTAAGGCTCCTTCCACACATTATCGCTCATAATTATTGGGTACTCTTAATAAAGTGCATCTGAGTTATAATTTTAAATGTTACTGTGAAATGTAACAAATGTTTGAAAACTGATTACATGATTATAGCTTGTTTTGTGGTTCCGTAGGATCTCAGAAGTGGAAATGCACAACTTGATTATGCAGTACTGCTTTGTAGACACAAGGGGGAGTTATTGTACAGCTAGTTCAGGTTTCTGCTTCAAAACTGCATCCACATGGAGTCTTTAATTGTTTGCAGAATAACAACTTGTTTTATTTATTTATTTATTTTTTGGACTTGGAAGTTGAGAAGCCATTCAAAAAATTTCACACTCTCACATATTTTCAAACAGTGTACTCAAATACAGTTGGATATATTTTAACTCCTAATGATATCAGATAAGTCTGTCACCCTCACTCTTGTTAATTAAACCCTTGTTGCTGTGAATATTTGCCTACAGTCCTTAACGGACACTCCTGGGTCAGATGTCTCTGAAGAACTTGAGTCTGCAGGATTGCACTGATAATGTTTTCTTCTTTGTTGGTTTAATGCCCCCCTCCTTGCATCGTTTAGGTATCAGAGGGGGAGCCCACAGAGAAAGATGCCCTGCAGCAAGGAAACAACATCGTCTGTGCGGGCTACACCCTGTACGGCAGTGCCACCCTGGTGGCCCTCAGCACCGGCGCCGGCCTCAACTTCTTCATGTTGGACCCAGTGAGTACCTCATACTTACTACGATTAAATGCCTCCAGCTTTCCTTGGAGATCTGAGTGTCAGAAACATTCTGTGATGGTAAATTACAGGAAGGAAGTGAGATACACTCAGACATCAACCACTGTCAGCTACTGTTGATATTCTGCTCATAAAAGCTTTACTGTTTTTCCTTGCATGTGTCTCTATTTACTGTTATATGCTTTTATTGCCCTATATCATTGTTCCTCCATGCTGCAGGTCTTCATAATATAATCAGGAGACTGGAAACACGCATAGGTCCTTTTTTATTTGGCACAAAGTGTGACACTTGTAACTTTTCCCTTCTAAATTCTAGAGAAAACCAGCATAAATAATACTCATTTAATGTTGTGCAAAGGTCTTCTGGGACAATAAAGCATGAGAGGGATGTAAGGATTTCAGCTTTTCTTGCATACATATGTATACCTGACTGCAGGTCATAGCTAATCTTTTTTCATTTTTACACTCACACAAGGACTGACTGATATCGTATTCTTCGTCTTATTCCTGAATCATAGTTGAAACATGTAGAAAAGTACAAGGAAGAAACATTTTTCCCTCTGCTCAGAGCAAACAGCAGATCTTTGGGAATTTACTTTTAGAAAAGCTGCTTAAGTTGTTGTAGATTGAAAGGATTTATGTGTTTTTGTTAGTAATCATGTTGTTGTTTTTATGCATCTGGAAAGGCCAGAAATCCAGACTGCTGGGCTATTTTTAACTGTGCAGCTCAACAACCACGAGACTTGTGTTATAATACAGAACATGTATGTTGAAGACTTTCTTTCCTCTTTCTCTTGGCTATGTTAGAGTATGTGAAATGTATTTAGATTGTTATATCCTTTTAAACATCAAGTATTATTTCTATATAATGTTTTTTTTACAAATAGCAGAGGTGTGAAACTACATCTTGTCTTGGACTTTAACACCAATGACTTCACTTGGACTTAAGCCTTGAAAAATTTCAATTTATTCTTTCAAAGACAAAGATTAAAAAGTATGTAATTTAATAAACAATGTGCCACAAGTCGATTAATTTTCTTATCATTTCTTGAACTAGTTAGCGTTGATGGTATATATTTCTTGCAAGCTGATGCTTAATCCCACTTCACTTGAAGCAATCCATGAAGAGCAAATGTTGCCTTACTGAGCTTTACATGGTTAACAAAAAACTAATTGTGTTATGCTGAATATGAGTGAAAACTCAGAGACGCTACAAACTTCCAACACTGTTCAACATTTGATCAAGAGTGCGCTTTAACTTGTTCAGGACTCGAAACTCAAAGTTTAGGACTTGTAACCTGACCCAGACCTTGACTTGTGACTCGACTGCAAGGACTTGAGATTTAGTTACTTGCAAAATGACGACTTGTTCTCACACCGGACACGAAGCGTTTGGATAGAGACGGTGGCTTTCACACAGGAGATGAAAATGTTTTGCCCTGTTGAGCGGATGTTTTCTCTCCTTTATCCAATCATCATGTTCCCCTCTGTCCTGATTTATAATTTTTTTATGACATAGCACCTTTTTAATGTGTTTTG
>JAQFJB010000021.1:9402681-9413285 GCA_029874875.1 Naso minor
ATCTCAAACAACCACATCTATATTCTCCTCCTCTTCCTCTTCTCCAGAGTTTATTTCACACATTATGCTACTATTGCAAGGGCTTGGTTCCTGTTGAGCTTTATCATTTCTCTCTACTGACAGCAGCGTAAATGGATGACTGCATGCTGATGCAGCACACACTAAAGACGTTTCACTGGCTCCCGTCGCATGCGGTGATTCAGAAGGTGTCATCACCGCACAGCGCGCATACATCAAATCTGATGTCATACCGAAGTTCGCCAGAGCCATGTCGCACAGTGTGGCTTGCAATAAAAAGTCCTATGATTAAATACATGTTAGGCCTATGGACAAGCATTTGGATATTATGACACACATTTACACTTCTCCAACGAAACTCACAAATCCTCTCAAACTCAGTATGTAACTGACCAGATGTGGGTGGTGACGGATTGATGACCTTGCGTGATGATGACACGCAATTTCAAAATCAGCCTTCTGTTTTGGGAGCACGACACAGTGCGATAAGAAAAAGAACGGCACACACAAACTAAGTCGAGTTCAAGCTAATTAGCGCCAAACAAGATGAAGAGCGCACGGCGCTGCTACAGTTCTTTGAGGCTGCGTTTATTTGCTCACAATAACAATGTGAACACGCTGCTGTTTAGGAGAAATAATGCTTGAAATGCTCCCCATCTTGGTTTGGCAGATTAGCATGCTGACACATGCTGATGCTGTTGATTAATAAATGCGGATGCATATCTTTTCAAATGTAAAACTTTGTATTAAAATCAGGGCTTCACTTAGAGCAGATTTTACTGCACTGTAATGAATCAGCCTGAAAGAAGCCATACTACAGACTTTTTAGACTGTTAGTGTATCCAATTAAGGTAAAAAGGAAAATAACATTTTTCTTTGTTTTGTTTTTTTCCATTTTGATTCTAATGTGGCGTAACAGCTTACAATAAAGGCTGTATGCAGTATGCCCCTGCCTAAACATATACTGATGAAGCTGACATGTGTTAGCCATATGGCAACAACTATGCAAGTAAATCATGTGTTGAGTGGTTGATGTTATACTTTCAAATGTTGTGTAATGGAGAATGTGGCTGGTAAAGTTTTAAACCGCTACATCCCATAGTGTTGAGGAACCTTTATTTTAATAGCTCTGGGTCTGGCTGTTATTTGTTGTGGCTGTTGTTTGGCTATGTTTGCAAAGAGCAACCATAATGTATGATGTGTGTTTATTATCATCATCACCTCATGCAGCCACACAGAATTATTTAAATTTTTCTGACATTCAATTACTCTCTGCTGTTATTTGAAAAGATCAACACACTAATATAAAAAGTTTCTCCGTGTAAAGAAACAGGGCACGCCGCTCACTCAGATATATAAACAATGACAGCTATTGCTATAGACAGCTGGCTGTACTCTGTGCTGAAATTCTGTAATTTCAATAAACAACATGTGTTAACATGTTTGACACTTTTTTTAATCATCCAATAGTTGAGTCACAGATCAGAAGTGGCCTCAAACACACTGAGTGGTTGTGTAGGATCTAAAGCATGGCTTCCTCCCACCTGGGTTATGCCAGCACATTCAATAACTAAAACCTCTAATTTCAATAACTGTGATTCACATCTGAACAGAGGACAACTTCTCGTTTTAAAATAAATGACGTTGAACTCGAGCGCACTTTTAAAGTGGGAGGAACAAGGTGTTTTTCCCCCTCAGAGTTCTTAGGAAGTCAGCCTTTCTGTCAAAACTGGCATCGATGTGTCAAAGTGTCTTAAATTAGCCCAGCATATGCAGAGGGTGACTGTTTTCACAGTTGCTGCTGTCATGTTTTCACACTCTGCACTCAATCTCAGCAGGTTTTCTGGAAAAATGGATTGTCGGTAACATTTAGCTTTAGATTTCAAAAAAAAGCCTTCATGTGTGCTGGTGGATGTGACTCGAGCCCAACTGGGAGCACTGGACCGAACTCCCCTTACACATCTGGAGCACACCGGTGTTTTAAAAGCTAAATAAGACAGGAAGTGGCATGTCTCTTGTCCTGTTGAAGTGCCTTTGAGCAAGTCACTGAAGCCCAGCCAGTTCACTGAATACATTTAATATACTTTTAAACATTCTGGGTAGAAAACATGCACAAGAGGCTAAAATGAATTGTGAAAAACACTCTGAAGCATTATAACTTTTGACTTCTAGTTGTGTCATTGTCAAAGATATCAGTTCAAAACTGAAATGAAAAAAATCTCACGTACCTGTATGTGTTGGGTAAAGTGCTTTCACACAATCTAAAAATACTATAGGGATGCAGAGGGATGTTAAAATTTAACAGCTTCCTGCAGGAGAAGCCTGTCTCCACACCTCTGCACTGAAATAGATGTGAAAGTGTGATGAGTGACTGTGAAACCTCGTTTCCCTGTCAAACAGAGTTTAGGTCTTTTCTTTCCGCTTCTTTACATTTGAATAGTGATGTAATGAAGAAATCACTGGTTTCACTCGTCATATCTACAAATAGGCTTTAGAGTGTCAAGACATTATTCATTCACACAGTCAAGCTGTGGGGACTTTCCTCATGGGGACAAGACACATGTCCCAGTGTAGAATATCATTTAATTTTATGATGAAGACTTGAGCTAACGTTGGGCTGAATGTGTCCAGGAAATCAATGTTACACTGTGAAATGTCCCCAAAAGTGATGGACTCTCGACCGTGTGTGTCAACTTTACCTTTTTAAGTTTGCCCAACAAAGAAACGATGAGTTCATGTTGCTCAGCATAAGCCAAATCCTCCGCTGTCTTCCCATCCTGAGAAAGACAAAAAGGAAAAAAAAAAAAAAAAAAGGAATAAATATATGCATGAGAAATTTTAAGCAAACAGATAATCTCTAAATCACACACATTTTTTTGTTGATATTTCATTTAGGAAGCCTAACAGTTCGAGTAGCGAGTGTGTCTCACAGCTGATAGTAATCAAGTATTCTCTATAAGTTACTGTGCATCCCTATAGACTGTCCTGTTGTGTTTCCTCAAGCAGAAACAAACTACTGCTGATTATGATAGACGGACTGTATGTTAGCGCAACATACCCACGAACAATGGATAATCTTACTGTATTGTACTATTTATGTTTATTCATTGTTTGAACAGATTTTCAGGGATCAAGCAAACACAGTTTTGGCAATATTATGGTTCAAGCTGGGTGTTGTGAGTGAACTGTGTACGTATGTTTTCAGGAGACTCATAAGACAACCAGACAAGTGAGAGACGAGGACAGGTCAGGGTGACTGTTCCTTTCTAGGCCCACCATTTTTAATCACTACTGTGAAGTGTTAATTGCTGTAGAGGAGGAGATTTGTTCTCCTGTACAGTAACAGGGTACAGGATTTACTGAAACTACTATTTACAAATCAATGTTGCACCACTAGTATTAGTTATTACACTTCCTCTTTCTTGTCTAGCCTGTACCTACATCAGCCTCCAATGCAGCTCAATCCGGGGCCATTCACTTGATTTGGGTGAGATTTGGGAGTGTTACGCAAGTGGTGGCTAATGCAGCCTTGAGCCTCTTTTTTAAATTTTGAAATTTATTGTCCTCAGTCCGAGGCTGACTCAGATGACACTTAAGATCACTCAAGGCAATGTATCAGACTGCAAGCAGTCACAAACTTCCTGGTACAGCTTATCTTTCTTTATTCAGTTTTACTTCCCAGATCTGTAAACAGACTGTTGTGTAAATTAGTGGAGTTCCCCTTTAACCACAACACAGTTGATTGCAGTAGATTAACTGCAGCTGCAGTCCGTCCCCACACACAAACACACCGACACACACTCACTCATACAGTGTGTACTGTCATTCTTTCTCCCTCTCCAGCTCTAGAACTGCTGTAATTTGTTACTCTCTCCATTTTTCCCTGATCGCACTGACACAGAAACACCACAGCCGTCCGACAAGTTTCACGTCTCTTTCACTAACGCAGCCATCTGTCACTGTGCGGCTCTGGCTGCTGCTCCACAGGGGCAAACTGTATCGACAGCCTGAAACGCCCACAGAGCGCTTCCTAAACCTGCACACTAATAAAGCAAAGCAGCTTCAACTTCGTTTTTATATGAGAGGCTGCTTGTTACTGAACGTTTTATCCAGAAACATCAATAAAAAACATTTGCTTTCAGTCTAAAGCCTTATCAGCACATTCCCTACCTTTATTCTCTTGCTGGTTCGTTCCCTCTCTGATAAGGTCACATAACACTGTAAGAGCAATGAGTACACTGACCTTTAAGGTGTTTGGATGGACTAAATGCCACAGAAGTGAATTTAAACGAAGTGCAGCATCACAAAAATGGATCACTTAGCAGGATTCACTTGTGAGCAAATTCATGGGACTCGCTCCTCCAGATGGCAGGGTGTTACGGCTATTACTATCACTGCTTGGACACTCACAGATGATGCAAACGACTGGTGTTATGTTATCTGCAAAAACCTGGAACATTAGATCATCTGTAGTATCTTTAGGAATAAACAGCTAACATGGGGTAGTGCTGTTTGAACAGTCTGTTTAAAATGAGAGGCTGAATATTTTATTCACACTCAAAATGCTGCAAATTAGTGGCATGAAGCTAAATCTACTGTCAGTGTACTCTTTTTCTATCAAAAGGCACGTCGAAACAAGGCACATTATAAAACATGAGCCTGGAAATTGCTGTGTCTTTTTGTCAGCTGCTTCACAACAAACTACTGACCACAGGCCACTGAACAATGAATTATACATCTCAGTTTGTGCTTTCCAGATTAAAAATGCATAGCAGATCAGCTGTCATACATTATTAACAGCCTAAGAATGCAGAGACAGAAAGAGACACTTCAGTGTGGGACATCTGGAGCGTCTTAAAAATGTCCGACGTTTTTTCTAATATCTGATGTTACAAAGTAAAGCAAGTAAAAGGAGATTTTAACTCACTACATCAGGGAGAAAGTTTGTCTAAACCACAATAAAACATATTAAGTGACGGAAAAATCAACTGTGAGACAACAAGAAACAGCAGAATACTTGGGGCTTGGGACAGTCAAAGCTAGCTGATGAAACAGATGTGAGACTACAGTGATCTTTAATACAAAGAATACTAAACACTGAGTCAGTTGAGTGATGGGAATGTTTGTATGTACACTACCACATGTGCAGTTTCTGATTTGATTCAAATAAGCAAATTAGATGAGAGACAATGTAATTGGTTGAAGAGTCCATCAGGTTTTGAAGCCCTCAAGTGGTTCACGATTTAAAGCTAATGAGAGACTTTCTTAAAAAAATTTTAAAAGTTATTTTTAACATTGAATAAAGCAAATACAGTCAGTTTTAGACAAAGCTCCCTTACTCAATAAGTTCAGCATTGACCCCAGCAGTGACCCACTGCCTTCTTGCTTGTTTATTTCATAAAACTTATTTATACATAGGGCTGAGATAAACACAATCATCTACCTGCTCCTCGATCAACACGTAAACTAAGTCACGATTCAGATTAAAAAGGCCGGGAGAACTGTCAGCTGACACAGCTCAGGTAATGAACATGATTAAAGGCTCTAATACAGCAGGGGAAGAGCACAGTGGTGGAAAAAATATTTTATGTGCAGCCTCTGAAGTCCTTGGACACGAACTCCCGCCCATCTCTGAGGTCGAACACACACGCATCTTGATAAGATGAGTGCATCGAGTCTCTGACACCTCGCACCAAGTGTGCACTCTGTTTGATCCTGAACAGTTTGATAGAAGCTCTTAGTCTGCGGCTGTCGGAGCCCTCAACACCTTCCCTGCTGTTCAGACTCTGCAGAAACAACTAATGAAGTCACAAACTGCAACAGTCTCTTCTCTGCACCTTGACTAACTTGTTTTTCATGACTGACAGCTCATTTGCTACATCACTGTACGTTCCATAAAGACAGTGTGAACCTGAGTGATTTGTTTTCAATGTTAGCATAAAAAACAGCTACTGTCAATTTGGATTATGTGAGTTAATTTAAAGAAACATACTAATGAATATGGTGATGCATTGTAATTCAAAAAATATCTTCCGATGAATACTTTAGTGTTGGGAACTACAAACAGCGGATACAGAATGAATATTGGCCACTGATGTGCTGTGAGGAAAAAATTTTAGTCAAAACTTTGGAGCTATTCTAAGGGAAATTTAAGATGAGTATGAGGGTTCAAAGGTTAAATCAACTTTAATAATCAAAAGGAGGAAACACATTAAGGTTTTTAAGCTTTAAGTCCACAGAGGATGAGATTGTGGAAAAAAAGACGGTGCAGCTCAGTACCAGGAGGGCAGTGCTAATAATGAATTTCTGCAGATTAAATCCAGTTTGAGTTCAAAAGCTGCCATCAGCTGCTTTTCTCCTTTTATTAGTAATGTGTGTATGAAGGGAGCCGTGACTTTCCCTGCAGCAGCTCAAGCAGAAAATGAACAACTCACAACACCAACAAATGAGCCATGACTTTAAGAAACAGAAATGTTTTCAGTATGTGTTATGAGCTACATGTTTTTACGTCGTCCATTTCATTAAATCATGGCAAAATCCCTCTGAAGATACTTTACACTCTATCATAATGGCACATTGCTTCTACACATTAATGCTTTCAGCTCAACTGATGGCAGCTGCGTTCATATACAAACCAGCTGATGCTGCATGATTTATCAACATGTCAACATACTGAAATGGAGGATTTCCTTGAAAATAGGGCCCGACCGATATGGGATTTTTGGGGCCAATGTTGATACCAACAATTGAGAGTACGAAAACTCCGATATCCGATATATATCGGCTGATATTTAACAGTTTTAATATCGGCACATATTGGCAAACCATATGCTGATATTGATATATTTGCAACGGCCCAATATCGGCCAATAATAACTGCCAACCAATATGTCGGTGGGGCCCTACTTGAAAAGGTGAAAAAATTCTTTTCACAATTAACTGCAGTGCCAAAAATCAAGTCTCAGCATAACGTATTATGAATTATGTCAGCTACTGCTGCTTTAATTGAAGGGAAACAGGGAATAAAGAAACGTGGTGACTTACGTTTGTGACGGCGTCTATGTTAGCTCCAGCCAGGCAGAGATGACGGACAACCTCGAGGCTCCCGTTGTTAGCAGCCAGGTGCAGGGGAGTTCTGCCGTACTGGAAAGAAAAATATGAATGAGGAGGTTTCAGTCGACACAGGGTTACATGTGACAACAGCACTCTTTAAGTACTGGACACGGTTAACATCGGCTGCAAAAATGCAGTCCAAAAGAATAAATACATGCATTTTCGTTTTGGAATCTACAGCCCATCACATAAAAGAACAAACCCCCCTGAAACTGATGGAGAAGAGAATCAGCAGAGTGTTTTTTATTGTTTCATAAAATGTGAATCTCATGATCCAGCAGGATGAGACAGGGCTGGGAGAAAAGTGTCTAGGTCGCAGTATAATCCAAAAAGGATTATGGAAAAGCTAAAGTTAAGCAAATGTTCATGTGGATACGACCAGTGCAGTTTGGCCTTCAATCCAGCTCTGAACATGGAGTGCACCCAAGTTGGTTTTCTGCATACAGATGCCTTCACATATTTCTCAGCTAATACAAACAAGTACTTCACAGACTTGGTAGAAAGATGATGAAATTTAGGTCACTCAAAAACCTTGAAGCTATGCATAAGTGCAAAGTATAATTTGTTCAGTCACAATCATTTAAACCTGCACCTGGCTCAGTAAACAGGTTGTGATGTCAAGGCTCTGAAGCAGCATAAACACTGAGAACAATAGCAAACTGTAAACAATGAAGGAGAGTGCCACAACAGTTTATAGTCTGATAATGGGATAACGTAACAAACATAATGATAAAGAAAAGAAAAAGAACATTTTCAAAAACACTGCTGGACTGTTTTAATCGTGTTCATGTAAAGCTGAAAAATGTGATTCCAGAACAGGAAATGCATATTCAGACCTCATCGTCATCAAGGATTCAATAGTAGTGAAAAGGGAGCAAAGTGGGACAAACAAACAAACAAACAAACAAGTAAAAAAAAAAAAAATAGTGCTGCATAATATTCATTAGGTTTATCAAACCAGAACACTCTGTTGGGTTCATTGCACTCATAGATACCAAAATATGGTTCAAGGTCCAAGATTCACTAAGTTGTTCCACCTACTAGGAAAATGGATCGAGTTCACAGCCCATAAAAAAAGATTCCACAAAGAGACTAAAGATACACTCAAGTGAAATAGATAGAAATCTATATGACAGAGAAAATACAGACAGGTGCTACAACATCAATAAATAAGTAAAATGAAAAGGTTATGATAAAAGAGTAAAAAAAAAAAAAAAGCCCTGCGATTTCCTTTTTATCTCATCTGCTGCTACTTAAATTTTTTATTCAAGCAGGGAAAAAGAAGTTTTTAAATCTACTCAAACGACAGCTTGGTCGTCCGAACCTCCTCCCTGAAGGCAGGTGCTGCTTCCTCGTGAGTATTACACGAGATGGGATGGTTGTTATCTTGTTAGCTTGTGTTTGAACAGCATGTCGGAAGGTAGACTGCAGGGATATGGATGTTGTCTTACACCTATTATCTTCCATGCTGTGCTGTCCATGCATGCTATCTATTAAGCCTATGAAAAAAAAACAGAAAAAACAAACAAACAAAACACTATCATGTCTTCTGAGCAACAACATGAACTCTGAGTTTTCACGGAGAGAGCAGATGTTTTTACAGTCTGCTTCAGTTAGCTGTCGATGAAAACACAAGGTTGTCAATAAAAACATTATTCACCAATCACAAGTTTTTACCACATATGAAATGAACACAAAATACTGAAACATTTCTGTGACAGTTTTTTTCTGATTCCTAGATTTATGGAAACATACCAAAACCAATTTCTCTGCCAAAAGATAAAAGAAGGCTTTAGAAAATATCAACACCTGCTACAAAAGTTTCTTGGAAAGCGGCATTACAATCAGTTCCTGTTTGTCACAACTAGAAAAAAACAAGAAATCATCCATCCTGTTCTATTTCACTGTACACAGAGCAGAAGATATTTTCAATCTCTCCCCTCCCATTTTCCTCCCCAGTACTCACAGCTGACAGTGAAGACTAATACATGCACATACTCAGCAATGTGTGACATGCTGCTTTAGATAAGCTTAAAAAACAAGTAAAAAAACGTAAATAATGAATAAATCACAGCATCTTTGGCAGTGCTGTCTGCTTCTGATGCACATCACTTCCCTGAACTACTCTGGGAAAAAAAAAAAAAAGTTTCCGAATGTGAGAAGCTGAGAGAGGACACCAGCGTCTGGGAAAAGCAAACCCATCGCGGAATACATTAAAATGGATGGTGTCAAAATAAAATGTGCGACAGAAACATGTGTGGGAAGATGTTCCTGGCAAGATGGGATCTTCAGTCAAATATAAACCAGGGATGTGAGAGCACCCTTAAAGGGCCGGTTCACCCAAAAAAAGAAGCTGCCTTCTTGTTGACACCCTTGTCATATCAGAATAAAAGAGAATTTTTGGCCCATAAAATGGTCACAGCAATTGATGTTAAATGAGTTGTGAATTTCAACTTCTTCCACAATGGACAGACCTACATTTAATGTTTTTTTTTACAAGCAAAATACTGAATGCTGACTGATATATGATTAGATCATCACACAGCAAAAAAACTCAGAGTGCATGTATTTATATTTACAGAAATCCCTCGAAGCCTACAATGTACTTACTTATCCCTCTGTTTGGCCTGTAATTAGCTCTAGTTTGGCTTGGACGAAACATTTACACTTCACTGTCAGAAGCATCTAGACAGACACCTCTGAGGATGTGGCCATTTGTGACTGTTAAAACCTGTGATCTGCAGCTCTAATGGTTCTTCTGTGAAGGTTTTTGGTCCCTGACAGCAGGGATTTACAACCATTCAGAGCATTAGTACAGATGTCAACAGGGTCAGAGCTCATGGGGTCAGGAATTGGCCTTCAATAAACTGTTACCACATAGTCTGTCTGTCTGTGTGTCCATCCATCGTCAGCTGTTTACTTGGGGTTGGGTCGCGGAGGCAGCAATTTCAGCAGGGGGCCCAGACTTCCCTTTCCCTGACCACATCACCTAGCTCTGACTGGGGGATCCCGAGGCGTTCCCAGGTCAGTGCAGAGATATAATCTCTCCAGCTGGACCTGGGACCTGGAACACCTTCCCAGGGAGGCAACCAGGAGGCATCCTTACTAGACACCCAAACCATTCCAACTGGCTCCTTTCAGCGCAAGGAGCAGCAGCTTTACTCCAAGTTCCTCACGGATGACTGAACTCCTCACACTTATCCCTAAGGGAGACGCCAGACACACTCCTGATGAAATCTTTTCAGCCGCTTGTATTTGGGATCTCATCCTTTTGGTCATGACTAGGGATGTCCCGATCACATTTTTTTGCCCCCCAGCCTGAGTCTGAGTTATTTGATTTTGAGTATCTGCCGATACCAAGTCCTGATCTGATACTTTGGCAATGCATTAATGCTTTTCCATCTAACCTGCACATCCTGCTGCAGGCGCTTGACTTCCATCTTCAGATCAATCTGGATATCTTCCAGACGTGA
>JAQFJB010000021.1:9472437-9482829 GCA_029874875.1 Naso minor
TATTCCATTTTTATTACGATTATTCTTTATTTTGGATTCAAGTTTTCTCCAGTTCCCTCACTGCTTTATTCTGGAAGAATTACAGTGTTTTTGTCCCTGTTTTAGAATATACGGTCAGACAACAATAACAACAACACGAAGCTATGTCTCTGCAACAAGTTTCCTTTCATTTTAATCTTCCTATGGTTACAAATGGACTCTTTTGGCCCTCAGATGGAGCAGTGAGAGCTCCTTAATGATATAAAGCTCTTTTTTAGCCACAGCGACATAAACACCCTCTACACACTTCCACAGTCTCATAAATCAAAATATATTACACACTGCACATATTGCTGCCTGTGTGTGTAAATAATGGATGGGTTTGTGGGTTCGAGCCATAATAAATTCCCACAGCTGTTACGATTCCTTTCAGTATAGTGGACAATAAATGGAAACATTAGGCTGTCCCTGTGTGGCAGGGATCTTACTGCTGTGTTATAAAGGATTATTGCAGCACCTGCTGGTGAGAAACTCCACGGATAAAATACAGCTTTACACAGAATATGCTTTACACATAAAAATCATAGCTGCCAAACATAACATACAATAAATCCTCTTCCATACAAATTCTGTATCTGTACCTTATCATTATTAAATAAACGAAGTGTAAAGTAATATATATGAATTATTCAGCTTTTTTATTACTACTGACAGAACTTAGTATGATTCATTTCCCTGAACATCTGGTTCTAACTGGGGAAAAAAGGCACAACTGCACACATTTGAAATGTTGATCTTTTAGAGTTTTCTTTTTATTGCAGTAAAAACTTTTTGAAGTACAAAATTACACAAAATATTTATCAGAGAGAGAGAGAGAGACACCATAAAAAAAATCACCAGAATTATTTTGTCCTATTTGAGAAACAGTTATAAAAAACCCAGCATGTTTTACAGTGTCAGTCCTCATGGCTGGAGACACAATTAAGTTTATTTTGGACAGTACCACAGAATTACTGGAAAAAGATTTACTTACTGTACATTAGCAGACAAGTAGTGGCTATTCTTAACAAATTTATTAAGCAGACAAATTCAGCTCAACGTGATTTCAGGGTTGATTTTGCAAAAGTCAACCTGTAATTTGCAACAGTGAGCTCATTCCCTCTTGCTCATTATGACACATTTCACTAACCAAAGCAAATGACATAGTGGTGACCCATGCATACGCCCTGCATATGTATCTGCTTTTCGCTGCGACCATCTGTGTTCTGTGTGGAAGCAGTGCTCGCAAATTGCTTTTGTGAAACAGGCCAAAGTACGACGAAATTAGTAACATCTGACATAAAGCTGGACTAATCACCTTTACATGAAACAGTGAAATGATAGACAAAACAAAACAAAATTTTGAGCTTTTATAGACACAAAGCAAATTTTTTCTCTGCATATTCAAGCTTTTAAGTATTCTCATAAAGAACACTAAGAAAACAAGAACTGTGCTGTCAGTGGTGCAAACACACACACTGACCTCCAGCATCAGATTCTGTTCGATGAGCAACAGTTTTACGTAAGAGTAAACTATGACAGACAAACCTTAAAAAAAATCTTTGGTTTACCAGCAGGGTTTCGGCTTTGTACATTCATTTTGGGTGACGACCTACTGAGTTACATTGTCGTGCAGGGATTGAACAGATGTTCAGAAACATTACAGCTGCTTCAACGAGACAATGACCTCAAGGCCTCCATCTTTTGAAAATTGAAAATTTATGAGTGAATAAAACCTGTAAATACTTATTCATGGATAACATGAGAAATGGAAAAAATATGGGAAATTATCAGAAATTATTATAGTATTAATTTTAAAAACATTTCTGTTTTGACTGTTCCATAAACCTCAAGAAAACAGCTAATAAGATTTTAAAACAATGATACTGTGGACCTGAACCTCAGGTTGCATCGAAACAACAAACATGGCATTTCAAAAAATTACGTCTAATATAACATGTTCACTTGTCAGCTTCTTAATATTGCTAAACCCTCCCTGGGTTGCATAAAAGGTATTCTGAACATTCTCATCTTCTGTCAAACATTGTTGTCATTATTGTCACTGTGTTGCATAATTAGCATGAAAAATTTCCTTTTCTTTTAATATTGAGGCTGCTTGGTGTTTTCTGGGTCATACTTTCAGGAAGATGATGTCACTTTCATGGAGAAAGATGCTGCAAACAGCTAACCTGTATTGCATTTTACAGTGTTGATATGAGATGCTGCAAAGCACCAAGATGACAATCAGACATTCAGTACATTAGCTTTTTTTGTTGTTGTTTTTTTGCTAAGCAATTGATTTTCGAATAATTACTAAGCACAATATTATTTGATGTCTTACAAACTGATTTTGAAGTGAGGTACAAATCATGATGTTTTATCCTGCACATTAAAACCTTTGGATATGGTCTATACAGTGTTTTTAAGGCCTGGTTCCCTCAAAAATGCATCCTCACATGTGGACACAAGTGTATCCAGATGTGCTCCTGAACAAATTAAAGTATCACCGAGTCAGTTTTGTAGTCTGGTGCAAAACGATAAACCTTTCAAGTAGATGTGGCTTGTTTCCTACAGAAAACAACTCTGTATTCAAGATCAGTTGCACAGCAAGTGCAGGTTCTCTTGATGTTTGAGGAGGCGAAAGACTGTTGTTAATCTGCCGGCAGTCGCAGACACAATCAAACATGTTTGGGAATGATAAAGTGGTTTGCAGTGGTCACTTGAGGTGAATTTAAAGCACATTCTGGCACACGCATTAGAATACAGCCCCTCTAAAAACTAAATCTGGACATGATCTGGTGTTTCCCCCACATACAGTGAAGCAGGCTTGAACAGGGCCTCAGACTCTTGGTTGCTGTAATTGGAAAACAAATCTACATGTAAAGCAAGACAGCACAGAGGCACATTTAGGACATTCCAGGCTTGTATCAAGCCGCATTTTAGATCTAACATTTTGTAATAAGGCATTCATTATTTATTGTTTACAAGTCATAACTAATACCTTTAGTAAGAGTTGATAAACAGGCAGGTCAGGAATAAGGCATCAGAGAGAGCAACATGTAGGTTGCCAGGTTGTGAAAAATCCCAGTGGCTGGTTTTCTCCCACATCACAAAGAAAGAGATGACACTCAGGTTAACTGGTTATCAGTGAGAACCCAACACCACCTTTTTTGAACATTATAATAATTTAATGGCATGAGACTAGAGATGTCGTTGATTGTGGATGATGTTATACTGTGATGTTGCATGAGTGTCTTTTTCCCTGGTTTTTAAGGTTGGTTGGTTTATCACAGCAATATTTTCTGAACTTTCTCGACTGCTCTAATAGCTGTTTTAATGTTTGCTTTTATCCAACTGGTCATTAATCTTTATCTGCATTGCTCATGATTATTTATTAAAGATCATATTGTGTTATTATTTGTTGACAGCATCAAAACTCATCCCTACCGTATTGTTGCAACATTCACACCAAGATATTGGTTGAAAACTGTTGTGATATTTAATTTTATCCAAATAACTCAGCCCTGAGCCCAGCGCATGCTGGGATAGGCAGCCCAGCAACCCTGCACAGAATAAGATGGAATAGTGGGGCCCTAACCCGGCCAAAACAAGTTAGGCACAATGCTGAGCCTGTCAACGCCGTGTAAATCTAATTTATTGCATCAGCAGTGAATGAGTGTGACATTATAGGGGAGGAAAAACAAAGTTTAATTTAAGAAGACTAATTCATCAGACAGCCTGCAAAGCTGCAAAGCCTCCAGACAAAAATACTTTCATTAAGAAATGATTAGCTTTTAGGGTACGATTGAAAACTTTATTTATTTATTTAGCCTACTTGTTTATTTATTTTCTGAAAGTGTTACCACTATTACTTTGCAGACGACAAATTTGCTCAAAATCTTACAGTAAATAGTTTTTATTAGTATTAGTGGCCATAGACTAATGAATACGATTTGTGAATGGCAAACATGATGGATTATTTTAGTGCAAGAAATCCTTTGGTACTTGGTACTTACTGTTAATTACATCTACAAGGCCTGTGAGAAAGTGGGACATTCATGGCTCTCTTCCAGAGATGCTATCAGGTCCGATTGAATAAATTAAAGGTTGTAGGTTTCTTACTTCACAGATTCAGCTATACATATGTTGAAAAGGAAGCCTTCACAGCTCATCATAACAAAACTGTTCTTAATTTAAGCATATTTTTATCTGTAAAGGAATAAGACATTATTCTTTAACCAACAGAAAACCTAATTACAACATATAAACCCTTAAGCCTTGTGGCACCGTGGAACTGATGATTGTCATTTAAACTTTTAAACTTTTTTTTTTAAAAAGGATCTGCTACAAAGAATCCTCTGCTGCCAAAACACAGTCCTGGATCATTTCTGTTCCCAAATTCATTTAAGTTGCGTGGAATTCTTTTAGCACACAGAAGGTGATGCTAGAACAGATACTGTCATGAAAAATGGCAAATAAAACAGGATGGGCCAACAGTGCTGCAAATAAACATGTTTTCATGACAGATTTTCTCCTCCTTGGTTGTTGGTATCGACACATTCATGATCTTCCAAACATTCAGGTGTCCACTGCTGTCATGCAAAGCTTCCAAAGTGCTAAATGTTTCAAGATAGGAAAATAAAAAGCTTTAAAAGGACACTTTCAGTACAAATTTAAAATATTCTCAACAAATATGGCTTTGCTGGTTTACTCGCAGTGCAAAGCCCCGCTGTGCATTCTGACTCCCAACTTCAAGAAAACCTGGGCCGCCTGTAAACATGATGACACTTCTGTGGTGGCTCCTCTCTGAAAATGAGTCACCCTGTTACTGTTTCTAGTGTCAAAAAAATTAAACTGTCAACTCTCTCATTTGTTGGGTCTGCATGAGGCCTGTTTTACGATAATCTGGAAACCCATGAAGAGTGGCAACGCATTTTGTCTTTTGTTCCCTTTGATCAAGTATTACAAAATAAAATGCTTGGAGCAAAAGTCATGTTCCATTCAAACCTCGTCTTGGATGATCAGGCAAATGAGAGACAGATCATGATGAAGATTCTCTGCAAAGTCTGAGTAATTTCTTCATGGTAACAAACAGAAAATCTGGAGCTTTGTACACGTCCGACTGCCAGCAGCATGCGGCTGTCCAGTTGGCATTACTCCTTTTCTCACCACCATCTCACTGTCAGAGTGCAGGATCTCTGATAGTTCTGTACATCTGCAGCGATGTCACCTCCACATCTGGAGCCTTGACATTCTGGGGGCGTCCTGTCGGGCTGTATCCAGCCGATCGTCCCATAGGACTGAAACCTGTGGTGGTCCGACCCATGTGGGTGAAACCTGAAGATCGATACACTGCAGGACGCCGCAGGAACCGGCCCGATGTCACCAGGTCCCCATAGCCCTGTGCATGCGAGAAGGCATAGCCTGAACGGCGAGAGCTGGTGCGGCGGATGTGGATACGGCGAGGCGGAGGAGGGGGCGTGGCTTTGGCCTGTCTCACCTTGAACATTACCTGAAAGTTTTGGTAGATAGTGACACGGTCAACACACTGGAAAAGGACAAAATTATCAGAACACTTGCTGAACCATTTGGGATTAACTTGGTAATTTGCAAGGTCAAGTGAAACTAAACATTTTGATTTCACAGGTAGGAGCTGATTTGATTGGATAGGACAGAAGTTGCTTGTGACAGTGACACACCCTCTAATTATCAGTTCCTTCTACTTTGTAAAACTGGCCACACCTACATGCGCTCCCAGTACACAGAACTTAGATCTGTAGCCTAGATTGATGAAAATAGAGCCCAGTGAGTTAGTTAAGAACCCCGGCTTGAGTTTTTTAGTGTATATTACGTTTTTATTTTGGCAAACTTGCATCATTTACAGTGCGCCAAATGAGCTATCTGCAGTTCCTTTTTGTGAAGTGCCATGTGAGGTACAGAAAACTGTCACCGAATCTGTTTGATACTAAACTAAAAAAAGATTATTCCAAGGCAAATTCTGGAGTTATAGGACGCTTATTTTTTAGGATTTCTAAGCTGATTCATGAATATTTATTTGCAATGGACATGAGACGATGATGTCCTCGGAAAATTACTGAACACTGACACAGAGGCACACCTAAAATTTTGAAAACCTCAGCTCCAAACCAACCAGCCTCCACAGGATTTCTTGGAAAATTTAAAAAAGGGGAGGCATGAGTTTTTAAAGCAATTCATGTATAACAAATGAATCTGCATCTGAGCAAGCAAGTAAAGTGTAGAAAAGATCCATCTCTACCTTGTCATTGATGGTGGGGCTGAGCTGAATCAACAGGAAGCGGTAGGTAACCACAGGAAGGATGCACAGGATGGTGGTGAGGAGGATCGTCAGCCAAATGTTTGGTTGGTTCAGAGAATTTCGGCCTGTTCCTGAACAAACAAACACGTACAATATTTAGTCAGTTATGAGCAGTAAATTCCCAGCTGCTTACCAGTCATATATTTACTATATTAGTAAAGATAGAGTTTATTTCTTAGAAGGAAATAAATGAACAAAGGTACAAGTAAGTATATTTGGGTGTAAAAAAAAAAGAGAAAAAGGAAGTCACTTTGGTTGGATATTGTTTTATATTTTACAACTGACAAAACAATACCTACATTTTTTAGTTCGACTCCAAAAGAAGTATATGATGTTTTTCTTAAAGTGGGAATCTCAAAGTTTTTAGTTACATTGTTCAACAGCACCTTTGGTAAAAAGGTGTAACTGCAGGTGCATTGTGACCTCATCTCCCACAGTTCATGTTGCACCAAACCGTGTCTACCGTTTCCTTTCTGCAGAACTTTTTCTTTTTCTTGTTTTTTTTTTGACATGTACTTGTACTTGAAATGTCATCTCCTGGATGCTGAATTTTCTTAGTGCCTCGATCCGGTCAGACACAACTGAGAGCGAGCCTGTGGCGTTAGCTCCATCGACTGTCTGGGCCGACCAAACCCTGCTGACTGATGTAAAACCCGTCACTAACTGTGTCGCTACTGATTTAGTGTGGGAATGTTGCCACAGACACTCAGATCATAGTACTCAGCAATGCTGCAAATAAAGCGCTTTCATCAGTGGGCCATAGGTTCAGTTAAAATTGTTTTACTTCACTCTGTAATAGATAGTGACTTTGAGATTACCACGTCAAAAAAACAAGAAAAAAAAAACAAGACTTTTTGAAAATACAAAAAAAAAAAAAAAAAGAATGAAAAAGTGTTGAAGCTCAACACTACTCTCTAGTCAACTCTACTGGTCACATGATCTTGGTGACAAACTACTGGCGACATTATATTTCAGGGACAGAGAATGAGATTATCCAAAAAAGGTTTGGTTGGCCTCCTGCGTGCACCGCAATGATCCAAGCCTGTTTTAGTGCTTGGTTTACACATTTTGCCTGTGCAAACATAACAAACCCAACACACCGCGTTTTGTTTTGCAGCATAATTCAACTGATTTGAATTATACTGCCACGCTTGCCTGGAAATGCCACGTAAGAAAAAATGAACTAAGCTTTGTTCAGACGTCAGAGCAGAAGGACTTGTGCAACAGAAAGGTGGAAGTTTACACAGAATTTTTAAATGACCCGCAGCCATCAATGCTGCATTTGTTACGTAAGCAGCTTTGCCACTCACCTATGAAAGGAAAGACTGTCGGCAGCATGAGAAACATGCCGTTACTGTACATGGTGAATGTGACAGCGAAGTACATGGCCAGACTTCCCAACACGAAGAAAGTGTTCACAGCTGTCCAGTAAGACATCTCCAGCCCCAACTACAGACACAGACAAAGAGCGTTTTAAAAAGAGTGAGGCATGGCTTTTATTCTGTCACATAAAGTCTGACAAAAGCAGAACTAAAGATTATTAAAAAAGGAAAGGTTGCTCATGCCTGGATGGTGACGGCAAACAGGAGACATGTCTGTGCGAGGAGGGCGAATGACTGGTAGTCTGCGACATCCTTCCCGTCGTCCCTCACCGTGTCGCACATGGCCGCGTAGGGGATGAAGAAGAGCACCATGGAACTGTAACCGCTATGAAGGGCGCATTTGAAGAAGGACTTCTTGCTGAAGTACAAGTTGAGTTGACCAGGAACGTAGAGCTGAGGATGCTGGAAACTCCACACGTCGTTCACATCCTGACCAACAGCGGGAGACAAAGATTCAGGGTCTGCTTATCTTTTCTGTTCTGTCAATTAAACCCCTGTAAGGCTCTTTTCTTTCTATAAAGATGATCATATAATGTTCAAAGTCAAATCTGCCACCTTATCAAATTCACTGAGACAAGCACATGTATTCATATATTTACCTGGTCAAACAGGCTCATTCCCAGCACAGGGAGCGCTGTGTACACCAGATTGTAGAGCGTTATGAACCACTCGTCATACACCGTCTGAAAGCAAAGTCACAAGCCGATAATCTTTCAATAATTTACACAACATGAATTCTCAGAAACAACACAAGACAGTTTGGTGATTTTCAGTTTCATCCATGTTCTCATGCTGATTTTTGCTTTTTGTTTTTTCTCGCCCAGACTAATGCAGCGCCCTCTATACCGGCTTCAGTCAAAAATCAATCTCATGTCTCCTGCTTGATTAAAATCCTGCAGCTAGACTTTTAACTGGTGCAAAACATATAGATTGTATTACCCCATTAAAAAACATTTGTACTGACTTCTGATAAGATTTTCCTCCTGTGAGGCAGCAAAGATCTGAACTGAACTGACATGAATTGAAGCCTGGTTCCAGACTTTTGAATAGATCTGATGTGCTCATTGTTTCATCACTTTTTGTATGAACAACTGAGACACGACATCTGACAGGGACACCATCCTCCCGTGCAAAAGTTCAAGAAACAGTGACAGAAAAACAGTGATATATGTGATTGAAAGCGGTCGCATCATAGTTTGTGTAAGTTGCTTCATTTAATAAATAACTGTTAAATCAACGCCATTCTTTGGATTGAAATAAAAAAAAAAAAATCCAGCCTCTCCCCCTCCTCCACCTCATTTCACTCCAGTCCTCACCTGTGCAGAGAAGCCGCAGAAGAAGCCGAACCAGAAGTGGACGAAGGTGAAGGTGAAGTTCTTGTAGAAGAAGTAGCGCAGAAACTTGCACATCCGCAGGTAGGACCAGCGGCCGTGCACCAACAGGAGGCGCTGCAGGAAGCGGAATTGGGCGAAAGAGTAGTCGCTGGACAGCACGGCCTGCATTCCCTCCTGCCCTGAGATGCCCACGCCGATATGAGCGGCTGGGGGCACAAAGAAACGTAGAGGATGTTTGGGTTACTCTGAATCCAAAAACAACAGAATCTTGCTATGTGAGAAGAAAATTTATTTTTCTGGTTGCAGGTTTCAACCAATTTTTGGACACAAGGGAGCAGAGACACGTAAAAACAAGCTTAGAAAAAGCCAAGATATTATTGATATTTTTAAATTTGTTCTGGCTAAGATGTTAGCAGCAGATATGGATCAATACTATCATTCATTTGAAGTCATATTTTTGTCCGTCATAAAGATGAGGGTCAAATACACTTCTCATTTAGTTCCTTTTTGGTCTTCACCAGCTCCTGAGGAGAAAAATCTAGCTTCATGGCTGCTGGTTGCTCCACTATGTTCACCAGTTACTCCGAAACTTTGTCTGTCTGCAACTTGGTGCTTGGCACCAATTGATTTTCTTCATTATTCAATGAACATAGAAAAATCTGTCAAATGCTAAATAGAATTTCCCACAGGCCAAACCCAAACATGAGCTAAAAGAGACCAAGAGCCCAACCGATGAGAATTTGTAGCTGAAATTGTTAGCACCCTCAGATTTTTTTTTCCTCATCTTGAAAAAGGAGCTAATCTTTGTGTTTAATCAGCAATTTTTCTTCATGCATTTATAATACTTTCTGTGTTGTGTTTCATAATCCTTCAAAGCAGATTTCCTTCATGTGTTGAGAAACATACTCATCTTAAACTTTCACACCTAACGCTCTCTTTCTCCCCGCTGATACCTTTGATCATGCTGACATCATTGGCTCCGTCTCCGATGGCCAGTGTGACCGCCTGCTTGTACTTCTTGACCAGCTCGACCACCTGAGCCTTCTGCAGCGGAGTGACCCTGCAGCAGATCACCGCCTTACACATACACGCCGTCTGCAGGAACTCCAGCTCCATGCTGCGCTCCAGGGCGTACGCCTGGGAGAGCACAGAGGAAGCGGGAAGGTGATGACGGGCAAGAATTAGAACAGCTGAGAATGTAGCAATTGCAGATGTCCATGTAACTAAAATACTACTTGGAGGTAATAAAGGGGCTCAGAGTTGGCAGGAATCATGTGTGACGCAGGTAGGAAAACAAGTAATAACATAATAATAACAGTAT
>JAQFJB010000021.1:9558772-9570605 GCA_029874875.1 Naso minor
CATGAAGTGGCACAATCTATGCAATAAGAAGTGATGTTATTTTTACTCTAATGTAACCTTGGTTCATAATAAATAAATAGATAAAAAACATTTCAGAGGCAAAAATAATACTTATTGTCTTACTAAAATCGTATTCAGGTCATTGTTAATAAGGGGCATTGTGTTGCTGCAAGCAGGCTTTTCCTTTTAAAAAGTAAAAAACATCAAATCACACCTCTAATCATGATCTGTTTTAACTGGCTTTTGGGACAAGGCAGTATCATTTAGAGTGCATTTGAAATGATTTGTTTATGTCATCAGATGAACAACCAGCTGCACACTCCTCCAACATTTTGTCTGTTTATCATACTTCCTCTGTCTGAGGGATGACGGACTGCAGACAGCTGGGTAATTTTCAGTACCTCCAAAATAAAACCACACACTGGAAACAGCCCCGTCAGGCCTTTCACATGTTGCCCTGTCGACCTGCACCATGCAGGCCTGTATAGGGCAGAGTATTTTTAGGTTTCAGGCAACCCTCGAGGGAGACACTAAGGTTTAAAGTAGTGATGTAGCAGTAGATTCTTTAATATGCATATTCAGTCTTTTGATTCCATAAAAGGGCTTTTATATATGTGGCCAGGAGGAGAACATTGTAGGCCTTCATGTTAAATACTCCTGAATTACATTTTCTGAACAAATCAGTCTTACATTAAGTTTATCTGCCAATAAAGTAAAGTACCATCCAGGTTTCTCATTCAGTAATGTCATTAATAGGGTATGAAAGAAACAGGTTCAGGAATTTGTACATCAGTTTCATATCTGTGAAGTAATCACCACAGTTTAGCACTATACTGTACACATGCACTTTATTTAAACTTTTAGTGCAGTCAGGTTTTTTTTAAAGCACCTTTGCACTTTCAGTTTTTCTATGTTTTCCCTTTTGTCCTGTCTCTCTTTTGTTGTTGCCCTCAGTGTTGGAATGTAACAAAATTAAATATCACTACTCACTGTCCCTGAATACACATAATATATATGAAAGTTTTGTGGTCTAAAGAAATTACAAACATTCACAGAGATGATGTTGGCGGATCGTGTACAGTTGATCACATTTTTTTTCTTTGATTTTTATCTCACAGCATATGGGAGGATATTTAATGCTCAGCTGAAACAAAACACTCTTTGATAAGGGATCGGTTGATTCTTTTAGAGTGTCTTAATTGCTCAGCCACAATTTTTAGAACAACTCACCATATTGCCAAAACTTAACATGATTTTTAAAACCTGCACCCGACTGGACAAACATCTATCTTCTGAATCAAAATCAAAACTTGTGCCTCAGACAGCTGTCAAAAACACAGACAACATGAGTGTTTGGAACGAACTAGAGGGATTAATTCAAAACACAACAGCTGACAAAACAAAGGGTTTTCAGAATTGTAAGTTTGTAAAGTCACAGACTATCCAGATAAACCTTACAGGAGCCCCATTAAGAGATACTCAAAACAATACCCAAATAATTACCTGTCACATTAGTGGAATAGTGGGAATGCTACTGTGTATAGTGTTTTGGTAAAAAACTTGACCTTTACATTTTCACAAAACAAGACAATAAAATGACAAAGCATGTACTGTAAGCAAAAGTCAGTGCACGGTTAAATATCCAACTTCCAAAACCTTTATTTTCAAATGCAGCAAAGCTACAGGTTACTCAGCATGAGAATCAGCGTTCCACTGGTCTCACTTCAGGTCTGGTTCATGTCATACTGTGATGATATCTCAACATCATACATTGTTTGTTCTCGCAGGGCAGCGTGGGGATATATTGAACCTTGAACAGACACTACAGACACATCACCACAGGCATCCACCATTGCCTCCAGGAGCTTCGACTGTGCACAATGGTTGCGGCCATTCACTCTTCACCACCATGCTGATAAAATATCCTAAAGACTTCCTTTTACTCTTCCTCTTCAAGTACATTTAAAGCACTGGTTCCTCTGGATGTTTATGCAAAATATGATGCTTTTTTTTATATTACAGATTTATCTCAAGATTGATATTATATTGGACGAAGTTGCCCACTTCATCTTTATCGTCTTCTTCCAGAGGTGCAATGTAATCTGTATGTTTTTCTTTCTCTCTAGAGTATTTCAATTTTATGATCATTTTTATTTTTGTTCCACTGCATTTCAGAGGGAGGTATCTGTACTTTTCGACTCCAATGCACTAAATAAATTGAGTGACTGGTTACTTCTAAGAGAAAACCATGTGATGAGTTTATATCATATGGCGCACTGATACAATGTATTAAGTAATTACTTTTGACACTTTAAGTTTATTTAGCTGATGATGACAATGCATTTTTACTACACGACTTTTAGCTGTAATGGAGAACTTAACATGATGGGATTGATACTTTTACATCAATACAAGTTTTAAACTACTTCCACCATTGTCTCCCTCACTGACTGTCGTCTTAATACCTCACATCTAATAATATTTTCTGCTCAAATGTTTCCGCCAGTGTCAGAAACATAGGCAGACATTTCAAAGCCTCTGCTGAGTTCTGAGTAATTGTACTGGGACTAAACTGGATGTTGCAGATAATGTTGGAGCCATTTTTCCTTGTGACGGTGTGACACAAAAATATCTTACGTGTAGTCTTGGAAGGGTGAGGATGTGTGGCAGAGGGCCAACAAAAATAAGCAGCTTATTTCACAGACACACCTTCCACCAGAGGGAGGAGGACTCTGATATATGAAGTCATCTGCTGTTATCTGTCACTTAATTGACACAAATTTTATGTTTACAGGCTGACCTTTGCAAACTTCTTTGCTCACAGTGACACACTAATGTCTGTTAATCACTCCCTTTTCAACTCAGTGGTGTGGAAGCACCGAAAACAGTGCACTTGTGTAAACTGCCTTCAGGAAAGATGACGTCCAAGTCTCAAAAGGAAAGTGATGTACGTAACTGTTTGGACTCTTGACCCTGGAAACAATTACAAATCTTAACGCATGTGGTTGAAAGCTCCGGAAAAACGTGCAGTATGTGTAGTTTAGTAGCTACTGCAAGTAGACTGATCTTTTTTTATATATATAAAATTTGGCTGCTTTGATGAGGTTTACTTGTCAGTGGTGGAAAGAAACAAATTATATTTACTTACGTGCTGTACCTAGGAGGAGGAACTGCAAATTAGCATTTCCACGTGTTACTTTCCCTTTTAGAGGGAAACATTAAATCTAAAAATACTTTTTACAACTTTGTCTCACACCCATTTTCACATGTAAAAACACATGATAGGCTTATAAAATATAATAAATTGTTAGATATCAACTCACTGACTCACAGTCGTCTTGGCTTGTGCAACCTTACAAAAAAGCAGTGTAGTTGGGGCTACTTGTTAAAGTTTCAGATGTCTATGAGTTCCACCAAAGACACTCTTCTATTGTAAACTTCCCAGATGGATCCATTTAAGTAATTTAAACTTAGATAATCATAATCAATACTTAAAAAAAGCTAATACTAAGCATAATTCCAAAACATGAAAACAGATACGTGCATCAGAACCTGTTTTTTTTCTCTCTCTCTCACATTACTTTGATACTCAAACACTTGACTTCATTTTACTGGTAATCCTGTGCTTTTCCTTCAGTATGATTTTTAATACAGAACTTTTTTTGCGATTAAGTATTTTTACACTATGTGCTGCAACTTTTAGTTGAGTAAAAGATCAGTATAAGATCACAATACATTATCCACCATTTCCAACACCACTTTGTTACTTGAACGAAATCACGAGCTAAATAAAATATCTGTCAGTAGCTTCCTAAAAAATGCTGAAATGCAAATTATCTTGAAGCTTAACTTTTGCTCATTGTATTTTAACAACTTTAGATAAAAGTGAAGAATCACTGAAATGTGAGAATTAGGCACAGATGTCTTGACGATAAATCCTCTCAAGTTGTCATGCAAAGGCACCTGTTGTGAAATAAAGCCACTTTGACAACAGACTGCTGCTGATGATAAAGCTCAAATCCAAAGTTGATTTCTATTCAACTGACAGAACCTACAACAAATTTGATTTTCTGTTGCTATCTGTCTGTTATGCTGTTTTCAAGCAAAGATGCCAGAAATTCACCATTATCACTGTCTTAAAATGTGCTTATTTTGCTGGTTTTCTTGCTGCACTAAATTTTAAACTATTTTAAACTGAATGTCTTTGGGTTTTGGTCAGACAAATCAAGCAATTTAAAGACAAATTTCCCACTATTATCTGAAATGTGAAAGACAAAATGACCTGCTGGATCACCAAGGATGAAAATAAAGTGTTACCTGAAGAATAACAAGAAAAATCCCAACATCTTTGTTACACTTATCCTCTAAAGACAGAGTGATCTCCACCCTGAAGTGGGAGGATAAAAAGACCACACCTCTCCTGAGCAAAAACCTTTTTTATTTCTCGTTGAAAGGAACTTGGTAGAATATTACAGCAGAACACACGACTGAAACAGCTGCCATTTCACGTAACACAGTACAGGAAGAAGGATGTAGTTCAATCTCGTGTAATATTATATATAGTATATTTATATCAATAGAAAAGAAAAAAACTATTGCTCCCAGGTGTTTTTTTTATATGGCATTTCTGCATTTGTTGTGTTGAAGTGGGTAAAAGTAAAATTCAACGAGAGGTTTACACACCAAAGGAAGTGGGACAATGAAAGTGAAATTTCCCAAAAGCATGGGAACTTTGTGGCTTTTTTTATTAGGCTGAGAAGTAAACTTTAAACTTTTTTTTCCATTGCAAGAAATAAAAATTAAAACGGCTCTCAAAAATGGATAAATACCATCATACAGCAATCAGAATATGCAAAAGAAAAGAACACAAGGCAGCTCCGCATAAGAGCAGGCATGCAAAAAAAGATGTTTTAAAAGGAGCGTTAAAGACAAAACGTCAATGATTGCAGATTTTCTATGTTTGCATCGTATGGCAACTGATGGAAAGCCAGTTTATGAAAAAATATGGTTAAACGGTTGGACTGAAACGAGGGGACAGCTCGATGCTCTGTAAAGTGAACTGGAGTGCTGAGTGTTTGCTGACAAACTACTTCAATGAAGTTGTTTCTAGAAATTGCTATAATATACTGTTATCAATTTGCTGTACTCTTCTTAATTTCCTCTAAGGAATAAAAGAAATGTTAGGAAAAAGCAGGTATGAAATATCACCCTGGACAGTTGCATCCAAGTTTAGTGTTTTAAATAAGCCACTTTAGGCAGCATTATCTAATAAATGTCTCATATTTCTAAGACATATTTCAATATATCTCTTTTGAAAAATAATTCTATCTATACTTGATCTTTTTAGTAAGTAAATCTCTTCCAGTATATATTTTTTCTTTTTTTCTTTTCCTTTAGGTACAGCACCCCACTATGGGTTTTGTTTTCCAAAAGCACCTAATTTTTCTTACAATCAGACTGAATACTGCTTCAGTCATTAATGGTCTGAGTTCAAGATTAAAGGATCCGAATGGCGCACCCTAAATAAGTCAACAAGGTCAGTTACCTTGAGACCAATAGCTCAAGCCCGGCAATATTAAGCTTTAAACTCGAAAAATCATGACCAGTGCTGGAGGCCTGATCTCACTGCAACCCTTTGATTAAAAGGTCACAGGGGTCAGACGTGGGCCTGCATCATTTGAGACGTCATCAGTTGCCACAGGCATCTCAGCTGCAGCAACTGGCTGACCAGCTCTGCACCCAGAACCTCATGAGGATGATGCACAGGCACAGGTTATGCTGATATACCCCAAAATACTGAGACAAAAGAAGCCACGCGTGAGCAGGCCTCACCACATTTCAGCTATCGGAGCAGGATGTTAGCACCTGAGGGATGGCCCAGGAGGATGAGAGAGAAAGAGGGAGGAAAGGAGGTAAGAGGGGGGGAGGTCATTTCGACTCATCTGGATTGTCTACGGAATCCAAATGAGTCATGTGCTTGTAACAGATCACCTTACGGGTGCTCACTGGGCCAAGTGGATGTCCTGCGATGCCAAGGATGCCCCCTATAGCTGGGACTGTGGCTCAGAGTGATGTGGGTCTGTCTGGACAAGCAGTCCATTACAGGTCATTTTAGACAAAACACACACAGCCATGGTGAGTGATGCAGACACTGTCTCACTCCCACTCTGCACCTGCTGGTATGAGTATGTCACAGACTACAGGTCAGCACCAGGTGAGCTCTTACCACTGGATATCAACCAGGAAGTGGGACTGGTAGCCTACTGCTGTGTCTTGAGCACTGTCAAACTTAATTTGCTGGGCTACATGTGTGAGGTTATCAAATAGACAATATATGTATATATAGCTATATATATAGATATATTGTTATATATATTTTTTAATCAATGGGGAATCTCGTACAGGAGCTGACTTCTGCAGTCCGCACTCATTTAACATCCACCTAAACTTTAGAACATGATTCTCTTATATAGACAGTAATTTCTCAGTCAAATATACTTTTTATTTTAATCCGTTGTTTTAGCATTTTTAAAGTTCGATTCGTCATGCACAGAATAGTCGTTCCTCTCTCTGTGTTTATCTGTTCATCACCAGGCTTTGCATCATGTTGTCAACTTCATCACAAGTAAGTTAGCCACCTTTCCATCAATCGTCGTCCACGTCGTCGCCCTCCGACTCCTCTCCGGCTCTCCTCTCGTACATTTTATCCCGGTGTCGCTCCTGGATCTCTTTCATTTCCTCGGCGTAGCGGCTAAACGCTCCCCCAAACTTGCTCCATGCCTTGAAGGGGATTGTTATAGAGTTTCTGTAACTGGGCTTCACTTCACTCACCCGTAAGAAAACTCCGTACTTGTTGGATCCTACGTCAAAGAAGAACCGCTTGGAGTCCACCATGATCGAGGTGCCCTCCGGTAGCTCGCTGTAGCCCCCGGCCCCTCCGCCGCCGGCCAGCTCCTCCTCATCTCCTCCGTAGTCGTCTATCAACTTGGCCAAGGCGTCGCGGAACTCTATTAAGCCCTGGGCCGGGAGTGCGATGGTTTGTCCGGCCTGAAGGCCAGCACCGGGGATGCCACCCACTCCGACTCCGAATCCGGGGCCTCGGTTGACGGTCTGCCGGATCCGGAGAAACCGCCCCCGCTGGTTCTCCTTCAGATCGAGGTAGTATTTACGGTTCTCACGCACCAGGAATTCGCTCTTCAAGGCCCGTCTAGGCCCGGTGTCATCCCCACCGGAAGACTGAGCGATCTGCTCAGGAGTGCTAGGCCCAAGCTGGGCGTAGTGCTCTATGAAATCCCCCAGGTAGTCGCGGAACTCTGCCGCAACTGACATAGAGAGGGTCAGCCGACTTTTCGAGCCCCCGGCGCCGACCTCGGCGATTTTGATGAACCGGCCTTTGGCGTTCTGCTTCACATCAAGGTAGAAGCGTTTGTTCTGAATGTCCAGCCGTTTGGAGGCCAGCTCCTGGGTCTCAGAGTCCCGCTGGTAATGCTGAAACCCGCCGCCACCTCCTCCCCCTCCGCCGCCGCTGCTGCCACCGCGCTCACTGCCACTGTCCCCATCCGCCATCTTCGCCACCAGCAGCCCGTTTCTCTGCGTATCTTTGACCCCCACCCCCCGTGCTTCCCGAGCTTGCAGAAGAAACCGGACGCTGGCAGCTGAGCTCTGGTTGGCCGCTTCGACTGCCAAACACAACATCAGATAGAGGGTTTGAGTTTTCATTCGCCAGTAATCCTGTCTGTCATTACAACATAGCCGCCTCCCGGATGACATTTGAGTACATACTGTATTTTCAATCTATAACAGCTCTCGATGTCAGTATTAAACCAGTTTTTTTACGTAAGTGTACAACTGATAATTTGTCTGTGGCTGTATATATTGTTGCCATAAGCACTTCCCTGGTGCAGTTACCAAAGAAGTGTACGTATTGAAAGGTGATAAGTGCCCTTGTAATGAAAATCAGGACTTATTTTTCATACGACCTCCTGTATTTTCTACAATTTTAGGATGGATGCCCCTGGAAGGACACTCCACACATAGTCCCGCCTACTTGTAGGTTTCGTGCGCAAAGGCAGCGCGATGATCATACGGTGGGGGATGGGTAATGTTCTGCAAGTCGTTTAATGATTGGTGGAAACAGAGATTCGAAGTAACAAGACACGCTCTGATTGGTTGTCTAGACTCCCACGAGGGGTCTCATGCGAAAGATCTCCAAAAGGGTTTATTGTTTCTTTGCTTTCGGGAGCCGAAATTGTTTGCTATCTACTCAGTTCTACGATCAAGTAACGAGACGGAAAAATGGTATGTGTGCTTCGGCTAATGCTAAATGCATTACTTGAGATATTGCTACATTTGTGCTGTTATTAATGTGCAAGTGTAGAAAGTGCTGTTTTGAATTTGAACTGAGGAAATTCGAGCAGAGGGTGTGTGGATAAAAAGCTTGCTAAAGAGCTAACCGTCAGCTAACACATTAGCATGAACAGTAGCGCGAGAAGTCCATATGTTGTTCGTATATCGTTTAGTGTAACATTAAATATGCCGCGATCCGTTTGGTTCGAATAGTTCATCAAATGACTTCATCTGGAGTGTAAAGTTGAATTGGTATCAGTGTTTTTCCTTCCACTCACTGTAACGTTAACGTTAGCCTTTCTGAAAGGTGGATTAGCAACCTCTAGGAAGCTAAATCAGGCTATCGTATTAGCTTAACGGTTTGTTAATTGTTGGTTGTTGACCCTTAGTCTTTCGAATAGTTATGATAGCAAGGAGAAACGGTTAAAATTGACAGTGTTTTTTTTTTTCTTTAATTCTCGCAGTATATTCTCTTGGCCATTCCTTCTCTTACTGTTTAAATACGTGAATTAAAAGTCAAAGCTTACCGTCTCAAAGTAGCGCCTCTGCTTTCTGTTAGTCGCGGGTCACTGGCAGCAGCCCTCCACTGACAGGTTCTCGTGTTTTGGACAGAATGGGTCTGTGATAGTACTCTCAATTTCGTCAGATTATTTCCAGGTTTAAGCTTGTAACGTTTGCTAATAGTTATCGTTGCTGCCTTCTCTTGTTGTGTTTTATTTTAGATTGGCGGGAAAGCGAACGTTAAAAGCTAACGTTACCCATTGAAGTGCCGGCGCTGTGTGCTCAGTGTTTACTTTTAGTTTCCATTGTGGAGTTTTCTTTTTAAAGTTGTTCAATGAATGTGCTAATATTTGTGAGCTCCCATGCCCACCAGTTTGCAGATATGTGGAGCTGTTATTGTGTATTTTATGTTGTATAACGTGAGGGTTTATTTCTGCTCAAAACCCGAACAGCCTCACATATCTGATACAGTTCTGTTTTTTCGCTTGTCTGAGTTCTTCCCCTTTATTGTTTCATGCTGAAACTTTTCTAAAATTCCTTAATGCAGGCTGGTGGCAAAGCAGGAAAAGACAGTGGCAAAGCCAAGGCGAAAGCAGTGTCTCGCTCCCAGAGGGCTGGGCTGCAGGTAAGTCTTTTTCAATCCCCATAAGGCCATTTGTGGGTTTACTTCGAAGTCTGTGTGCCACCCTTTGTGATTGCAGAGGGGTTTCCCCTTTTGATTTACTTAAACCACTGTTTTGTGTCCGTTTCCTGCCAGTTCCCCGTGGGTCGTATCCACAGGCACTTGAAGACTCGCACAACCAGCCACGGTCGTGTAGGAGCCACAGCAGCTGTGTACAGTGCTGCTATACTTGAGTACCTCACTGCTGAAGTAAGCTTTCCCATGTTGTGCATGTTCGCGATTAACAGTGCCATTGGATGACACATCATGCAGTATCTTGTATGAAACTGTGCTCTTTACAGTAATGTCTATTTTTGGTCATGTCTGATCGCAGGTACTAGAGTTGGCGGGCAATGCCTCCAAAGACTTGAAGGTGAAGCGTATCACTCCCCGCCACTTGCAGCTGGCCATCCGTGGTGATGAAGAGTTGGACTCTCTTATCAAGGCAACAATTGCTGGAGGAGGTGAGTTAACAGTACTAAGTTTTTTTTCTGTCTTCTTTTTTTATAACATCATGGACCACAATGGATATAAGTCTGTGACATTGTGTCTATCCACGATAATTTAAAGGCTGTGCTTGTCATTTTTTCAATTGCTTTTGTAATTGACGTATAAAACTAAACAGAGAAATTGTTTTGGTTTTGTTTTTTTTACCCTCATTTCTTATCAAGTTTTTCTTATTTGTGTTGTACTTCATTCTAATTTTAATGCTCTGCTAATTCTCTACCTCTCTCAGGTGTCATTCCCCACATCCACAAATCCCTCATTGGGAAGAAGGGCCAGCAGAAGACTGCATAGATGCCACGTTGTCCAGAAATTTTGGGGCTTGGGCTTTGATTGGACCAGGAGTTCACACTTGTTCTTTTTTATTATTAATATTATAGCAAAAGGAGAGTGATTGTTAGGCTTTGTGTTGTAATATTTTCCCATAACTAGAAAAAAAATACAAAAAAACCCCTTAACAAAAAACAAAACAAAAAAAAACTTTGTATGTTTATTGTAGAACGCTTGACTGGGAAGTTCATGATTATTTCAAAAGGTGACAGTGAATTTGTTTGATTGGCCTGGGACTCTGTAATGTTTTATACTGAAAAGAAATTGTTAAACATTTTTTATATAAAAAACTTGTTTTGTGGTTATTTTCCTGAAGTTACAATATTTACTATATTGCAAGTTTTTAAGGAGATTATTTTGGTTTTTGGAGATAGCAACATGGGTAACAGCTAAATGAGATGGTGCTTTTTTTCCTTTTGACTTACTGTAATATTTTGAACTGCAGACAGATAGTGATGTATTAAACGTTGAATTTTTTTACATCAGATGAAAAATCATTGAAAACTAATTGAAACATTCTTCTACAGTGTTTTGTGTTTGCTTATAGCAGTTCAACAATTGTACGTGTGATCCTCTGCTGCTGTGATCAGGTGACACTGATCCTACACATTTTTCAGGAGTCATCTGTGAAGTCCATATCACAAATACATAGCTGGTACCCTGATATTTGAAGGAGATGTGTTGATAGAAATTCTGGCAGATTTGAATCGTGTCAGTGTTTGAATAATGTATTCACATTTCCTAAATGTATGCACAAACTGAAATGTCCCAACCTTTAAGTATTACACTTTTCAAGTTAAAGAAGTCAGAGCCTTTTCTAAAAGCTACATGTTCAGGGAAATGACTGCGTATTTTATCTTTGAATAAATATCCATTGCATGTTTTTCTTGGCTTAGTTTGAAACTACTGCTTGAAATTATTTTGAAGTTATGATTTTATAAGCCATATGCACGGTGCTTTGACTGTCCAACTATACGTGAACAGAATCTTCTTTTATTTCAGTTAGGGAAATATATTTAAGAACATAATTCTGCAACTTTTTTTTGTTTTTAACAAAAACAAAAAAAAAAGGCTGATTTAATCATTTTAAACATTGCACCAAGTGAGTTTAGGCTTTTTACAGCAATGTTATTTTTGCTCTGTTTTAGTTAAGAAATAGCCCATACTTTGACCAAGCATATCATGCATTTGTTTTGTAACCTGTAAAATGAAATGAATGAAATGTTGCTTTTCCAACAGTCTGAATACAGGATTTGTCCTGTTAGCATTTGGCCATTAGGGGGAGCCACTGACATTTGAATGAGCTTCTTTGCTTTTCCTGTTAGGTCAATACATTAAGTGCTTTGGGCAGAGATAAAAAGCATAAAATATTACTTCAGCTTGCCAGATCTGCACCAAAAGCCCACAAACTGCAAACATTTTAGCATGGAATTTTACAAAAATATTCAGGATGATGAGGAGTTTTAAAGCAAAGAAATGCAGCAAACCAAA
>JAQFJB010000021.1:9649367-9661901 GCA_029874875.1 Naso minor
ATTTAGTCATCTTCCTTCCAAATTCCCAGTATTCATCCCAATAAACATCTGTGCAGAAATTAGCAGCTGTCTGTCAGGCCTAAATAATCAGTGGAAGTCACATGATGTCCTCTATCCAGTTTTTGAATCCAGCACTACGTCACAGCGTCACAGCTACTGTGAAGAAAAAGACGCAGAACATTCAAATTATTTGTCATTGTGTGTCTGTGTACTTGTTATTGGCAGAGTGAAGGCTTCCTGCTTTGGTGGATTTGTATCCTGAAGCATTTTGGAGGCTGCCCAGCTGGATTCTGGTGGGATCACACTGACTGAGACAATGTGGGCTGCTAGAGCAGAAGTTAAACAGCAAGCACTCTGTGGTTGACACTGTAGCTTAAAGCAAAGAGGAGCAATGATGCAGAATGTAATGTTTGGAAGAATTTAATTTAAAACATTAAAAAATAAGTAAAAACATCAGTAGAATGAATAAATAATAGTTTTGATGTTGAGTCAAAGATGTTTATGTACTGTGTTGCAGAAATATGAGGTTAGCATGCTAACCAGCTAGCCCCGACCCGTCATAGCCCGCCATAGTTTCAGCTGGGGGATGTAGGTTAGCAGCTCACTCAGCTGTTTTAGTCTCATAAATAAACTTAATTAACTCACATGATTTGGGGGTTGTGGTGGGGGTGTGTGCAAAGTTGTGGTGTTGTCAAGTTTTGTCATCGCCTGCTTGTTAGCTAGACTACATGTGGCCTCATTCAAAGCCTTTGGCTCACCATTTTCTCTTGCCTCAAACTCAAACTGGTTAACGTTTTTTGGCTTAATTTTGTCATTATGATGTATAACCTAAATAAACAGTGTAAGAGTGGTTGAAAATGACACCATTCATGGCTAAATTGGTCTCCAATAAGCCCTGTTTCTACCATGGTATTTTCTTTGCCACTGGGACGAGGGCTTTGCGCAAAAATGAAAAATCTGTGACACTCTCTGTCCTAATTCGCCAGTGTTCGCTGTGCTTCCTAGCGACAGGTGACATCGGTACGAGCTGATTAGCTCACCCTGCTCTGACCCGCCTCTGCCAACAACAGAGTGTCTGCAAGCCACATGGTCGGTCAACGTGAGCGCGAGCTGAGATGGACCAGTTTACTCTGCTGCAACTATCCCTGCAACCATTTTTAAGTTCAAACTGGACTTAAAAGAGAGAGCAACACAAACAAAATAAAGCACAAGCCCATGCAAACATCTGCAGCAGATTTGCCTCTCAACAAGTCTCATGCTACAGCTAACGTTAGCTTGCTAGCTCGTTTGCAGAGGTTATCTACTGCAACTTTAAACCCAAAATATTGCCTAATTGGTTTAATGACATTTAAGTTCTATGATTACACACTTTTACAAACCTGTTAAGATGCATAGGGAAAGCCTCGAAACATTTAGACAATAATTTGATAAAATATAAGAAAAATTTTGAAATAATTTAAATAATAGGCGGTATAAATAAGAGTGATCGAAAGAGCAAAAAGCATTTCATATGGTGATATGCTTTTTTTCTACATAAAATTTTGCAAAACAGTAATGCAACTTCATATTTGTTATGTAAAAAAGCCAAATGCTTTTAAACAAATATTACAATCTCATTATTTCTAAGCTGCAATATTACTATAGTCATAAAGTCCCTGTGTCCTGGGCGTTTGAGGTTAGCCATAGCACCTCCTCAGTTGCTATGATGTCTGAATTACGATTTCTAAAATTAATATCAGTGTTAATATAAATGTTTCTAGACTGTTTTGCGGATTGAACAGTGAAACAGGTCACAACGTCCAATATGAGTTCAGATAAACACATGCATTTGTACCACACGGCGGCACGTTTTAAAGGCACAAACCAGCTCTCTCATATTTGCCCCTATTTGGAAATACGCACCGTGCAGGCGGGAGGTGTGTTCGATTACGTTGCCGCGCTTTGCTGTTGTACGTTTTGTCCACCAGAGAGCATCAGAGAGCCGAGCCTCCATCGCCTCTCAGTAGTGAAGCTGCAGCCAAATAAAGCGGGCTACGTCAAGTTAGCCTGTCTTATTAGCATTAGACCGGAAAACGCGCGATTGTTGCCTTCAAAATAAAGTACGAATTTACCGCGTAAAATAAATCAGGAAAAGGCGGGTAAAGTAGGCCTATGAACTCCAGTCAGTGATCATTATCTACATATACAAGTAGTAATAGATTCAGACATTGCATATGAAGTTAGGCTTTCTCTCTAGGTGAGGGATCACTGTGTTTGACCAAAAATAGTTTCATGTTACATTCACAGGCAAAGAAAGATATAAGTATCTCCAATTTTCATTAACAGCAGCAACAACAAACATTCTAGAGTTTGTGGCTCTTTAGATCTGAACAACACAGGCTGCAGTTTTGTTCCTCCAACCTGAGGCATTTTCTTGCTACAGTTATGATTAAAATTTCAAGTCATAGAGTAGTCTATGTAACTTTTTGTAAATGTGGTAGAAATTAGCATTCCTTTGAAAAATGACAGCTAATGTTAGTAAAGACTTCTGTCTGTTTCCTTATAAACTAAAATTAGGAAATGTGTATCTTAAATTGGTCAAGATTAGCAAATGTACAGCAGTTAAATCCTTAAGAATTTGCTTATCCCTGCCAACCAGCTTAACCTTCTGACTGACATGGTTTAACACTAGCATAGGTTAGCTTAGCTGGCGTAGCTTCCGATCTGACTGATGTTTAAAGGATAGTCGATATTAACTGTTTCTGGTTTAGTCTACCAGGGCAAACGTTACTCCAAGCGAAAACATGCAAAGTTATTAAGGAATACAGCTGTTTGAGGTTAATCAGGAATTTACCATTTCACCAGTAAATAAGCTAATTTGAATTTTAGTCATGGGGTTTTCAAAAAACTGTCTGGCTAACTGACACATAATGTTAGCTCTTTGAAGTTGAATATCTGTCATGTAATATTACAAAAAGTGCAGCCTGCCATTACGGCAGTGTTGGGCTAAATTAAAACTCAAGGAAGTTCCAACCTAACCCTAACCATCAAAACTAAATGGCTAACCTTAACCCATACCCTGTCCTTAACCTAAACTTAATCCTAATCTTAACCCTAAAACCAAGTCTTAACCCTCGAAAAGCCTGTCGACATGGTGAGGTGACAGGTGACGTCGGTACAAGCTGATTAGCTAACCCTGCCAAAATGTCCTCACTTTCCAAAAATGTCCTCACTCTGTTGGTAAAAAACAAATGTTGGTACTCACTAAGGTGCAAGTACAAGAAAACACACACACACACGTAACAACCCAGCTATCTGCAAAGCTTATTGTGTGCGCTGCACTGGATAAAAAATTTAAAAAATCTCATTTTGGGTTTCACAGGTTCCATTTTCATTAAAGGTACTGTAAATGATTTACACTTTGTTAAAATAAGTGTCAAATAGTGCCACATTATGACAGCTAACACTAATAGTGTTTGGTTGGTAATGTGGGTCTCAAAGTCTCTCCTTTCTGCAGTAAACTGAATATATATTTCTGGATTCCTCTCTCCTGATTGGAGGAGAGTAGGAGCGGGATACCAGAAAATGTCATCAAACACTCTATAGGCCTATAAGTGATGTCTGTCTGAGTGTAGAGCTATTTAACACTTGCTAAAAAAAATTATGGGAAAATAATTTAAATACCATGTACAGCACCTTTAAATTACCACCAGAAACAAGTTCAACCAATTGTTAATTAGGAACCAGCCACATTTTTATATCAAGGCTGCGTTTTATTCTGGAAATCACAGCCGGAAGTCCTCATACTGTGGCCAGGTGTCTTGATTACGGGTCGGTTGAGCGCGGTAGCTGTCAGATAGTGGAGAAACAGAGAGAGAACACCCACCCTGGTCGCTTCGTGTGTCCTTATCAAACCCTCCTTCAGTCGGCGCCTCCGTCAAGGCATTTCACCGCGCCAACAGCCACCTAGCTGCTGGGCGGACCTGCATTTTGAACGCAAACTTAGCGCAAACCGTAGTTTTTTCGGAGCTGTCTAAGTAGAAGAAGCGAGAGACAGGGGAGCGACATGGCCACGACAACCTGTACGCGATTCACAGACGAGTATCAGCTATACGAGGAGCTGGGGAAGTGAGTATCAGCTGTATTTTTTGCAGTGTGTTTGAGTTGCTTCTCGTGAACGGGTTGTCTGCTACACTGTACAGTGGCTAAGTGGTCGATAACTGGTTTCCAGGCTGTGCACGGCAGAGCTCAAAGACTCTGCAGGCCAGCAGCGGCAGCAGTGCGGTGTGTGCGCGTTTGTGTGTGCGCTTTTTCTGGATGACAGCTCTCAAAATACGCTGCTCTCTCTCTCTCTCTCTCTCTCTCTCTCTCTCCTAGTATTGCCATGTGCCTTCGCAGATCCCCCCCCCATTAACTGATAAATGTAGCAGTACTGACACTATTTACAGGCAGCTTAGATGATCTGTGTTTGTTTCCCTTCAGAAGACGTGGGTTGTCAGAAATGTCCTGTGGTGCAGCCAATTGAACTGCACATGCGGTTTATAAAAAGTGTTTTTTTCCTCAAGTGACAGCTGTATGCCGTTTATAGAGAGCAAGGATTGGTAGATTTTTAGATGTGGTGAACACAGCGCATACACATGAAGTCTTCAGTGTGGCACACATGGCGGTTTCCGAGTGGTTTAAACCAGATATCCTCTTGTGGAGTAAATTAATGTCATGTGCAAAGCCGACATAAAATTTTGCAGATTGTTGTTTGAAAACATTATTGTTATTTGACCTATTTTTTCTTTAAATGTTACACTAAAAGTTCTAAAGTAGTGCCGTCGAGATGTTCACGCTTTGTGTGGATGCAGTAGGTTTACTGCTTTGTTTTCTACAAAAGTAACAACTCTGTCTTCTTTAGCAGACTTTTCATGTAGTATTGGGTTGGTAGATAACATAAGATTAGACTGGCACCAGGCAGAACAGCTCCCCTTCCTTCACCATTAATGAAATTATGTCAACTAAACATGCACATATTTGAATGTTGGGGTGTATCTGACGACTTTGAAACAGACACAATTTCTCCTAAGAACCATAAAAAGTCAGAATTTAAAGGACACTACAAGTATTCTCTAGAAAATAGTTTTAAAAAATATTGCAACCAGTCATTTTAGGTAAATTGTTTTATCATTACTAATATTACCATCATTGTCATGTTTTATCTTTAATCATGCCACAAAGAAATCTGCTTTAGTGCCTTAGTAGGATGAAAAAATGGCAGTTTTCCCATCACCATGTCTGTTAAAAATAAACTAACAACTGCAGTACTAAATCATGCCAGTTGTAGTATGGCATGAACAGACAAAACGAGTTCAGTAATGCCAATTAAAAGTAATGTTTGAGTTCCCCACGCAAAGTAAAGGGTAATTTCACAATATAAGAGATAAAAATGAACAGTATGGTCATGAAACGCACTTCTAAAAACCGGATACGTAGTTTCAGTCTTTGTTTTGCAGCCTTATTGTTTCTCTGTTATTGGGACAAGGCGGAGGAGTGAGGCGAACAATAGAGAAATCACTTCTCATCAGGCGTTTATTGTTTACATTGCTGCTGTAGAGGGTCATGCATCTCGCTGGTGCTGTTTGATTATCATGCATATCACTCTTTATTTACTGATAACTTGATTTGCCCCGGGTCATTCAGCCAGCCGCCCCTGAGTGATATGCAACCACAACAAAAAAGTAATCCACACATTTAAAGTGCAGAGTACAGTGTGTCTTATTTATTTGAGATTTTGATTAAAAAAAAGGCCATTTTGATCAAATGTTTAGAGGGAAAGATGTGAATTTTTCCTACAGGAGCTCAGAATTTATGATCCTTTCGAGTTTCTTTATTGGATGTTTTATTACTCACTGTGGTGGATGTGAATTATACAGTTAAGTTTTGAACTGACAAGCTGATCACTTTGCTAACAGTGCCTGATACATAACTAATAGGACCTGTACATTTATGTCACTGATTGTGCATCAGTGAATAGCAATAATAAAGGTCTTGTATATTGGATTTTTATACCGATATGCCGATGTTTTACAACTCATTTGGCCAATAATACCGATACCGAGAGATATTTTTTCCTTGCACTAAGTGCAGAGATCATGAAGTCTCCTCTGTGGTGGAATTTACATACAGTATTATTATGCATACTTAATCGTGTTGGCTTGTGGGCAAACGCAGGCATAAAATACAAAGCTTAAAATGATGTAATATTCATTCCTTGTGCAAAAGAAGAAAAATATTTGAACTTCTGTTGTGTAAAACATGTCATTTTTATTTATGACAATGAAACAAAACAAGTAAGACACATCCTACTTAAAACTGGATGATGCTCTCCCTCAGACAAACAGAACAAAACCCACAATCAGGGCAAATTTGGCCTGTTTTACACGTGACAAAGTAAGTAAACATGACGTCTGTCCACAGGGAACATGTGAAACATGGTGCCGACTCGGGCGTTTAATCAAGGAAATAGCAGCCTGTTATCTTATCGATTATTATATCAGTGGATATCAGTGAGCTGACTGATATCCAGTATTTCATTTTAAAGCCAATATCGGCCGATACAGATAACGTGCCGATAATATTGTGCACCCTTACTTTTGAGGCTTATTTTTTTCTTTCAGGGCTATTATAATGTTTTTTAAAAATTTCTTATTGTTACAACATCATATTTGATTTTTTAGCTGCACAGAGGGGAACACCAACAAGTTTAACCCTCACACGATAATAAGCAATGGCAGGATACTTAACGCAGGACGAAGTGTCAGACATTCTTCTTCTGTTTGTTTAATGTAGCTTTCTGTGTTTCCCAGAATGCCTTTTGGTCACCCCTGAGAGAATGAGCCTACAGTTTTTGCTTGACTTATTTTCAGGTTAAAGCTCTTAGCAGATGTTATTATATTGTTAATATTATATCAATTGCAAGGTTAAAAGCCTCCAAACAACAGTTAGACCATCCGAGGATACTTAGGATCTCTTTCAAAAGGGCTTTCTGTTTTCTGTGTTTGTTTGTCTTTTTCTGAGTTGCATCATTTAGAGGAAGAACTTCACTGAAAGCTCGGGATGTAACGATACATCGATGTATCAATGTATATTTCTGCGATCCAACTACATCGGTAGGAAAACGGCGAATCATCCTTCTTATGTGACTTATATCAATCTAAAATCGTTTTTCAAAGCAAAAATCAGTTGTATCGATTCTAAGAATTTGTGCCTTGTATTTAGCACGTCTCACGTTGTTATGTGGATGTGTTTATCCCACATATAATGACAAATAGTTGTAACTGTTACTCCATTTCATTCTCTGACGTCCTGAGCACGCGTATTATGCCAGAAGCCTTGTTTTCAGGTTATGACAGATCATGGCATGAAAACACGAGAAAAACAGAGGGTGAAAAATTTTCAGTCGACGTTTGCGGTCCACACAGATTGAACAGAGGCCTTGTACTGAATGTTTGTGTGGTTCAGTGTATCAAGCTTTTCCAGTATTTTACCTCCTCTACCACTGCATAGAAATAAGCATTTTCTTTTCCTCTATTTTTGGCAAAAAACACGTTACTATATATATTTCTAGTCACTGAATTGAATGATATCGTATAGCTCTGAATGAGCTCATGTTGGTCTTGTATCATATCACCAACCATGTGTCGTAAAACACATCGTATAGGCCTAGTTGTCGAAACCTGTTGTTAGACCCCTTCTAAAAGCCGTTTGTTACTAGCTACCAACAGCCAGCTTCTCAGAATCAGATGATACTGTAGCTGTGTATTTTGCATTATATTTGCATATTGTGATGAAAATGCACTGATAATAAGGATAGATAGCAGAGAGATGAACTAGCCTGTAATGAATGAATAAGATGATAAGGGTTTTTGATACATATGTTTTTAATCAGGTATTCCTTTATCCGGATATTTGATAAAAGAATAGTGCAGCAGATCTTTAGTTGGGCTTCGGTTGTCTTCAGAACTGATTGCTATGGTGGACGATGAGATCAGACTGATTTACAACATGGCATTAATGCTCATATTACCCCTTAAGTAATAAAGGCTGTTAATATTGAAGGGTTTGACTGTCTGACTCCAATATATCCTCAAACCTAGTGAGAATTCACACTTTGGTCGTAGCTCTTTATTGAATAATGCACCTGATCAAATGTGTAGGCCGCCTCGCTGTCTCAGCCTCTACACAATACCCCGCTGTCAGAAGCACTGGAACTGAAGCTCTCTGTTTGAGGTACAGACTAATCTGTACGCCCTGCCTGTGAAGTATGTGTCTTTGAAAATTCTTATTATTCACTCAGTCGCATAAAGCTCCGAGGAAAGAGCGCAGGTGTGAAAGGTTTGGCATCCTCAGGATATGGCTCTCTGTAACTTTTTAATACTAATCCTACATCTGAGGAGAGCTCATTTTTGTGCACTTGCTCTCTTGTGGTGCCACTTTCTTAGCAGGGCCGGTGACATTTAAGCATTGTGTGTTTGTTTAGATCTTATTTTTTTACAAATCATTTTTTGGAACATACACTTTTTGTATAGTCAGTGGGCAGAACTATGCTTACGTAGGTGTTGTCCTTAAAAATGACATCAATGTTTTTTTGAGATGTTTGTACTGTAGGGATTTTATGCCTAATCCGACATGATTGCCAGAGAATCTGTTGCTTGAAATTGGGATTTGGTTTGCTGCACCATCACATATTAGTTTTGTTCATATTGCTTAGTGAGTTATCAAATATATCAGTGTCTTGATATACTTGAGTAATCCTGAAACAACAATAAGATTACCATTTAAATTCCTCATACTAAATTGTGATACCATCATCCTGCAAACAAGATGATTTTTTTTATTTCCAGGAACATTAATATTAACAGACACACAGCCTTGAATGAAGCTTCCTTTCACGGTTACTCACTCAGAAACACACCCAAAGGGCATCTCTCAAAAATCTGCCCTTTCGTCACACAGCTGCTGAAAACAAATCTGTTACAGCAAATGGAGCCTGTGAATAACGCACCATCTTTTTTCTGTTTTTGATGATATTGTGTTTCGTCTCAGTTACGCTCGAAGCTTAGGAGCATTGATCTATAAACCCTACAGTCTGTGATTCGTCTACGTCACAGGCACCTTGTGAAACCATAACAGCACACCACGAGCCCGGAGTTATCCGCTTACAAAAACCTTGACTGCAAAAGGCACCAGTGTTCTTTAAAAATAAATTGAGGTCAATTTAAATCTCTCCATGTCCACTCCACTGCTTGTTTCTTTGGACCAGACTTTGAAAAGGATGATTTATAACCTGCTACCTTATTTAACATTGTTTGTGTGTTTAGAGCATATTCAGCCCTGACGACAGATACTTACCTTACAGTGTGAACTTTCCAGGCACAGCTGTGGAGTTTGGTGTCAGTATCAAATCTATGTGCAAGTGAGTCAGTGAGTTTCTTGCTTTTTTGTCCTTTTTTTTGCCGAACCGCACATGGTCACCAAAAACACGCACCTCATAAGCATTTTGGTTTTCTTCCACTACACTAAACAGTCAAACGTGCTTCAGCTTGCTTTTGTTTTTATCAGGTGCTGAAACAGTACCCTGTAAGTTGTGCTGCGTTTTTTTGTCTCCACATAAATGTTTCCCCCGGTGCCTGCTCATCTAGGTCTCAGGTCAGCTGGTCTCACAACTTTCACCTTTGACCCTGACCTTGTTGGTTGTGTGTAGCTGCCTCAGTGTGGAGGCAGACCAGTGGCACCACTCAACCTTTTTGTCAAAGTTGGCAGACTGGAGTAGATCTAAGTCAACAGGCCAGGGCTGGCCAAGGCAGTGAAGCCAGTCTACAGAGCGGGGAACTGTTCAATTTTTTGTTTTGTTGAGGTGATTTTTGGTATGTTGAATGTTGCCTTTTTACGGCCAAATACATCCAGATTTTCAGTGTTTAGTCGCAAGTTTTGAGGTATCTTTTCAAACACAAAGCAAAGTTTAAAGAAGCCATATTGTGCTAATTTTTGGGTTCATATTTTGTTTTTGGTTACTACTAGAGCAGGTTTACATGCTCTGATACTCAAAAAAACTCATCTGTTTTCTCATATAGCCAACTGCAGCAGCCCTGTTTTGTCTTAGCTCCTGCCCCGCCTCTAAAGGCTTACTCTGCTCTGATTGGCCAGTTCAAACACACACCTTCCAGCTGAACGTACAGAGAAGCCCAGCACACTGTGACACACTAGTGGTCTGAGATTTTAAAAAACTGATGAGAACGGAGCGTTCAGAGTCATTAGAAACAGCCCACAGGAATTACTGCTATATACTTTTACCTCATTATTTCAAACTTTGGCGTCATTTAAAACGGCAATCCAACTTTGTAACATCATTTATAGGTGGAAAGAGACAGAAAAGCATAATATGACTAGGGGCTGACTGATATATTGACTTGCCGATATTATTGGCTGATATTTGCCTGTTGCAGATATATCGGTATCTGCGTATATGCTCTCTGATAAGGGCCAATATTAAGGCTAGAAAAAATGCTTGGACCAGCAATTTAAAATAGCATAATTACCTAGTTTGTCCAGCAGAGGGCAGTCCATTTTTTTAGGTTGGTAATAAATGACATGTTTTACTGTTCAGTGCACTGATGTTTGGAATAAAGTTTGTTAGACATCCTACCTCAGTTATGTATTTTTGTCACATGTATTCGATAACCACATTCCAAATATTTATATAGAACATCGGCCGATATGTCAGATATGGGAATTTTCTTACTCCCTTATATCCATATCTGCATCAGCCCCAAAAATTCAAGCCCTAAATATGACCCCTTTAAAACGAAGTGGGCTGGAGACATTAAGCTTTGGTTTTCTGTCTAGGAGCCTTTTTTAGGCCTTTGCTTCACACGCCACATGTGTGCATGTTGTGCAAAATATACTGACTGTCTGTGGGTATCCTCTCGGGAGCCAATTAGGCAGACAAGTCCTGGCATCGTGGCAGTCTTAATGTAGCTTGTCACTGTTAATGCGAGTAAGTGACATCAGTTCTGTTCTGTTTTGGGTCTTTGGAAAATGCTAGCCGTGCAGAAAATGTTCTTAGCAAAGCCTTAGCAACAGTCATTAAGTTAGCAGAGGTCCCTCACATCTCTCTTTCATCTGTCAAGATGTTGCAGGTGTGCTGACGATACCTTTCTATTAAATGATGATAAATAATCCAATTAGAGAAGCACAGAATCATTACGCGAACTTATTTTCAAATATGAACCCGTTTTGCTTTTGTATATGACATAGTGGACTACTGATAACAACGCACCAAAGCTTACCAAATACTTTTTTCTGTGTGTTACAGGGGAGCCTTTTCAGTGGTGCGCAGATGTGTTAAGCTGTGTACAGGACAGGAGTATGCCGCCAAAATAATCAACACCAAAAAATTATCTGCAAGAGGTAAGTACATCCCATATTTTAGAATTTTTCCTCACAGATGTTGCTAACTCCACCATAGCACAACACACTGGAGCTGAGATTAATGTGCACTGTAGCTAGTGGTTTTTAAAGTGCAAAACAAAAACAGTGTATAGTTGAATTTCACGGTGATTTCATTTACTAAAGTACATTGTGTTACCGTACGGGACTGATTATTTTGCTCATAATTTCATTGTCCTAGTGGTCACCTCCCCACCTACAGTGTAGACAGTTATATAAGTGATATCTAACAGCCCTTATCCTCTCAGATGGTGTTGCGTAGGACATTTCGTCACACTGGGGACTTTGTTTGAGAAATGGACAATGAACAGTTACAGAAGCTTGTGACAGTAAAGCAGAAGTGTATCTAGTTTTACACTGTGATGACCTGTGCAGATGGCCCTACAGTGGGATCATTCATTACACTGCCCTGTTTCCAAATCTCTTTTATCATTGTGGTTGATGGATTCCATTGTGTTAAGTCTGTGTCATGCACTAAAGCGTCACATTTTAGGTGGACCCTCAAGGTCTGTGGGGGGCTCATAGGTAGCACTGCTAAAACTCTTGTTGGCCTGAGGAAATATGGAACCTGTGGAGATAACAAAAGACTTCAGGAAAGAAGGGAATTATGTAACATAACACATTTTAGGCTATATTTTGTGGCACCACACAGCAGTCTCCCCAGATAAAGTACTGTGACGTAAAGGGAATTCGAAAAAACAAGGTCAGAAAAAATGGGCAAAAACGTCCAAAAATTTAGATTAAAAGGTCTAGAAATTCAAATTACATGTAATAGTCTTAATCTTGTAATACAGTAAAATGAAATTTGTATTTAAATGTGACATATCTACACATTTGATATGTGTTCTCCCTGGTCAATAGAGTAAACAGTGTTTTGTGGACATCTGACTGCAGCTGAAAAATTAGTCGATCAGTTAGACAATAAACAGAAAATTCTATCAATTTCTAATTACTATTAATAAATAATCAGTGATGTTGCTAGGTACGCGTCTTGCGTCCCTGACGCATTAAAATCTGAAAGGACGCAGTTAATTCACTATCCATGCGTCCCAGGGATGCACC
>JAQFJB010000021.1:9696116-9710386 GCA_029874875.1 Naso minor
ATCTGCTTATTCCAAGTCAGGGGAGTACAGCCAATCCCACCATCTAACAGGCGAGAGACAGGAACACGCCCCACAGAGTGTGTCTGTTTATTCAAGGATTATGTACTGCATTGACTCATACACTCAACTGACATCTTGCACCGAAAGAAAAAAAAATCTAACAATAACACTGTTTTCAGGGATATATAGGGACAAAATGCAAGCGTCTAAGATTCTCAGATGAAAGACGAGATTTGTGACTCTCCCCGATCCTTCTGTCTGAGCGGATGTGTACGTGACAGAATATTTCACAGTCTAATACTGTCAGTTATCTGTGTATATGAATTATTCCCCCTTCTCCAAACTAATGAGCCCTGTTTGTCTCTACCTCCTCGTGTCCCACCTCATTTTTCTTTTCCCCAAAACCTACCCACCTGCCTCCTGCTGTGTCCCTGACTCGCCCCCCTCTCACTTTCTTTTCTTTTACCCTTCTTTCCAACTTTTACTCCACCCTTTTTTTTAATCTTTACCCCCTGTTCCTCATTCACTTTTTTCACCCTCCTTGTAACTCTCTTTCTTCATCTGTGACTGGGTATTGGACTCTTAACAGTGGGCAGCAGGCAGACCACCGCTCCAGCCTCTGTCACTGCGGCCGCAGCAGCAGTGGCTGCAGCCGCCGGCACCACCGCAGGGCTGGTGGAACAAGGTAGCATGGTGGCTCACCCGGGGCACGCCGCCCTTCTCCCCTCCCCTCTCTATGCCTGTCTTTTATCCTTAATTCATATTCTTTCTCTTCTTCTCCTATCCCTCCTTCATTTTCCTCTGCCTTCCCATCCCCTCCTTCCTTGGCATGGGAGCTCAGAGCATGAGGGCTGACCACGTAGCTAAAACTACATCTCCCATTTACAGTACCTGTCATTTGCAGCATAAGCGTGTTTCCATCTAAGATTTTAGCAGATTTTGTTCAACCCTTTGACACATTAGAAATATTCAGCTAAAGCTGATATTTTTCCATCCATTGTGGATGGCAAAAAAAAGATTTTTTAAATGCAAAAAAAAAAAAAGTCTTTAAAGTTTCAAAGACATTCAGCTGTTGTTCACCATGTTTTATGTTTTTATCCCAGGAAAGCTATCACTTCAAAAAAATAAATACTCAAAAAACTTACATACAGTTTTTGACAGTAAATATGGCTTTTTCCATTAAGTAATCATGAAAAGATAGTTTACCTATAAGATAGAGCCATAATTGTAAACTTACGTCACTGTGTTTTTTATGAGAAATCAGCCTCTGTTACCACTTTCTGCAAGTTTCCTTCATGGACGAATCTTCCTCTTATGGTCAATAAGAAATACATTTTTACAATGAAAAGGATGTTTTCTAAACATATTAGTTCCCTTTCACTTATTCTACTTTGATGCTTTATAATTTGTAAAGTTCTTAGATGGAATTCCAGCTCCTGCTTTTATGTTCCACGTCAGCACGCCTGTTGCCTCCTGTCTGAAATCTGACAAGGTGACTGCAGTGCTCATCGCTGCTCTGTCATCACCACTGACCCATATTCATCCAATCATCTTCATCTCTAGAAGCAGCCACTAAGCATGACCTCAACCCCACCAAACTGCTGTCCTGTCTCTCTATTTCTCTTTTTTTTCCTCACTTTTTTCCTCCCATCTCACCTCTGTCACATTACCACTCCATATTATGACTCTCCCTTTCCTGTATTCCGTCGATTTCTACCTCCCTGGTCCTTGTCTCACAAGTCACACTATTCTTTTTTTCCACTCCACCATCATCACCCCATTCTACTTTTTTCCCTTCATAATGTTATATCTCACTTTTCCCCGCACTCTTCTGTCCCTCTCTCTTCTTTTCTCTGTCTGACAATGACACTACAAAGTTCGCCCCTGTCACCTAAAGGATGGAACTGCCCAAGAGCTTTTGGTGAATGCTGCATGGGGCACTGGACTAGTGCATGCGCTGCAACACGTGGGGGTTTTGATGCATGGTGAACACTGTGGAAGATGCAATGCTGGGCTGGTTCTTGTAAAATCAGAAACCTTTATTGCTGTATATATTTGAAGTTATAAACTTGGTAGACTAACTGCAGTGGTTCCTGTGTGTTCAGACAGAATGCAAGGTCCATTCTAGAGACAGTGCTGTGCAAGCAACGTAAAATGGAAACACGTGATTTGACACCAGCGTTCTTAAGGTTTGCTAATGACACGTGGGAGTGAAAAAGAAGAAAAAGTCATTTTTATACCAGGGCTTTTAAACGCACAGGGAGAAGAGGAAAAATGAGAAAGACGAGGGAATAACAGAAAGAACCAGACTGTCTGATGAGTTTCGAGGTCAGTCCAGAGCTGAGCTCAGCCAAACACACACAGACAAACTCCCACAAATACAGTTAATGCGTCGGTAGCTAGCTCCCTTACAGCTATCATCTCCTCTCCTGATGAAATCAGCACAGACTCCACAAACAGCCCAGCAGCTAAATTTGTGCAAATGACACAAGGTGGAAGTTCGCTTTGCTTTCTATCTGAACACAACTTTAGACACAAAACGCAACCCACAGCAGTTGATGTATCAAAACTGTTAAAGCCGCATTATAAAGCCTTTAGGGGGCCTAAATAAGACTTGCAGAAACACTGACATGCTATGGCCATATCAGCAGGGTAGGGCTAACCTTATTAGCAAAGCGTTGCCTGTTTGCACATTCAGCTGACACATAGCAACATGGGCATCTCCTTAGACTCTTAATTCTGCCTTACTGTCAAATGAAAATTTAATATTTACTTGCCTTTAGCTGTTGTTTGGTCAGTAATCCCTTGAGAAATAATGTTTTGCAGAATATGTTAGCGATTCTAAAGAAAAAAAGCTGTTTTTATGAAGGATATAATGCTGATAAACCCAAATGTAAGCTTCAAAACATTTTTTTCTGAGATCAAGAAGGGATGTAGTGATGAAATCACCAACATTTGAAGTCTGCTTTTATTTTTTTTTAGTATTTTCAACGCCACAGGTGTTTAAACAGTGAGGTGAGCGAAAGCATTTTGATATATGTGAACTTGACTTAATGGTATGAAAGACAAAAAGCTTCCCATGACAGTCTAACGTTGAGCTAAGGAGACAAAAGTAGTGGCAGTGTCCTTGTTTCCATGGACCACTGGGACTCCTCAGTCCTCTCTTTGTCCCTTAGCCCCCACTAGGCTCCTATCAAATATTTATAGTGGGCTGTCTCCCCCTATCAGCCTCACTCTGCCTCGCTGGCCTAATGGAGGCCTCGATCTATCTTGCATATTCATACGCACAAATACAAATACTGTGTTCTAGACCTCACCCTGTCCTCATGAATAGTAGAGCAAATGTATCTTATATGTGCCCTGGCCTTCAACATAACCTGTGTAGAAAAAATTCTGAGTGAGTTTTTGAGTGGGTTCCTCCAGTAGCTGGATGCTTTTCTAGAGGGCTTTTTTTTTTGGCTTGTGTGAATAGCAATAAATTGTCAAATGAATCCATGCCCATCCTTGCTTCGCTCTTTCAGTGGTGCATCTTGCGTGCATTTATTGAGAATTTATAGCGGTACTTTTGTTTTAATCTCTTCCTCCTCTTTTTTATTGCTTCATGTGTAATTTGTGGCAAGGTAAGGAGCGCCCCTTGCTTGTCCACCTTCGATTTGAATTAAGCTACCTTTGATATTTCAGGTTTTACCGAGGTTCTCTCATCGTCACTGGAATTTGAGCCATTTTTAGAAACCTTCAATCTGGGTTTTTTGGGGGATCCAGTTCATCACTCTCTGTGAATAATGGTGTTTGGAAAGAGCACAGTGAAATACTCCTATCACTTTTGTTCCTCCATACTCTTCCTCCCCGCTCTTCTTTCTTATTCTCTCCTCTTCTGCCTAGTCATCAGAGAATACAACAGAATGAACTTGATACTATTCTGACCCCATTTCCTCTCCTCAGTAACAACCAGCCTTTGGAAGGAGGAAGAGCAGCACAACAATAAACCATGCACGTCCATACCTCTCTCATGTCGCTCCTGATTACGTAGTGCATCTCTATCATTTCCTCTGGCTCCTTCTTTGACTGCTGAATATGCAGCCCTCACTTTAAACATGGATACTATGTCACTGAGGCAGAACAGTAAAAACAGAAAGCTAGAACGAAAGGTGGCAGATGAATTCTACACGTCCTCTTCTCTGTTTTGCTCTCTCCATCTCTGTCTCGTGCTGCAGATGACAGCATCAGAAGTCCGCTCATAAAGATGTGTTTGTTGACTTTAAAGGACTGTGCCAGGGCTCCACTGGACTCTAAACTGGCCTCCTTTTGATCGGACCCCTGTTCCTCCTAAAAAAAAAATCACTGCCCAATAGAAATTCTCATGGAATTCTGGCTTCTGTAGAAAATTTGACATTGCTGGCTTGGAGGCTTGTTTGGAAAGGAACGTGAGAAAATCAGAGAAGAGCTATGTCTCATGTTCAGAGAGAGAGGAAAGAGGGCGAGAGAAAGAAGAAAAAATCCCAGACCGCCAGAAATAGTGTTTTATGTAACGTGGCTGGCTGCTGATGTAATTGCATCTGATTAGACTTGAAATTCCACTCAGCCCTTAAAAAGTCGCAGTAAGGATTACGTCCAGGGGGGTATGAAAGAGAGGAGGAGTCTTGCACTTGGGCTGGCAGGTGATAGACTTCAGAACTTCCCAAATTATTATTTTTTTTAATGTATCCCTCGTAATGTAGCCCTACTACTATAGAAACTGTTGCTTCTCATGTAGTCCTATTCAGCCTATGGTCTATGGTTTTGGTAGTGTTTTAAACATTGCCTTGGAGACACATGTCACACAGACCGCTTTTAAACTGTTATTATAAAAATTAAAATCGAAATTTTCAATTTAATCAAAAGTTGGAACAAAAATGCTTGAAAGTCAAATCCATCCAAAGTAAATCAGGACATGGTGGTTAAGTTTATCCTACAGACATTTTTAATTTGTTTAACTCATTTATTTCACGTGTAGAGAAAAAAATATTAAACTATTAAAAGAGTAGTTCAGTTTTTTTATGTGCAAGACACCAGATGTTGACAAGATTGGATGACTTCATGTGTATACGTTCACTCCTTAAAAACTGATAGAGAATATTAATCAATCAAATTTATTGTTGTATAGCCCAAAATCACAAATTACAATTTGTCTCAGAGGGCTTCACAAACTGTACAGGTGTGACATCCTCTGCCCTTAGACCCTCTCACCCGGTGAGGAAAAACTTAAAAATCCTGAATCGATGGGAAGCATCAGGGAAAAATAAGAAACCTCTGAGAGAACCGCAGAGGAGGGATCCCTCTCCCTACGACGGACAGACGTGCAATAGATGTCACACATGCAGGACAAAACAACAAAACATTCACAATATTGCTGCTACAATTTGAATCATGAGATATAGGAGAATATGCACTGGGGGACCTGTTGGATGTGTCTGAAGAGGCAATGCAGTACGCCAACAGGAAACAGATCATAGTATTCCTGTAAACAGTACCAACAGCAACACGTCTTGTAGCCACCAACAAGACAACCCACCTAAAGTATAGAAGAAAAAGGAGAACTTCAGGCACTCTTGCATGAAGCAGGAAAAATACTTATGTGTTGGTTAAAAATCAAACATGGCTACTCACAGAGCGATCAATAACCGACCAGTTTCGACCTAGAACATCGTGGTCAGGGTGCGAAAGAGGTGGACAAGAATCAAACAAACAATTTATAAACCTGGAAAAGAGGTGTCACCCAATTTTAATAAAGTGAAAACGGGTGTCGATGTTCTTCCTAGGAATCATGTTGGGAACACACCTTCCCCAGTGTGACAGAAGTACTCTACATTAAAGTAAGGAGAAAGAAATGAGCAATGAAAACCTAAAGTATATATTGTTAGCGTTTATCCTCTGTCTACATCCTTACAGACACACCCACAGCCTGCACAAACACAACATTACAGAGTCTGACTCTTATTTTCGGGCCCCTCTGGCTGAATGTGGATTAATCTAAGGCAATCAGACCACCTTGATATCTGTGCTTCAGCGGTGCAGTCATGGTGAATGCCCTGCGGACTGTCTGCTGTTGTCTGAACGCAGTTTCCACTTTTGTAAGGGATTATGGGCATTATGCTCATCAGAGGACTGTGTCTACAGTATCATTCTTCCTCTCTCACCCTCCTCCCTCACCCCCTTCCTTATTACCCTTCATTAGAGAGCAGACTGAAGACTAATCCTCCTCAAGCTCCCCACAGAGTTCTTTAAGGCAGGGCTTATTGTTGGGTTTAGATGGCTGCCGTGCGAGGCAGCCATCTTCGTTTCGGCTTCCTTGTGGCCATGATGTGAACCAGTGAATTAAACAGTACATTTTTATTTCACTGACAACACATTTGTACTGTTGAAAGACAAAGCACTGAGTACTGATCATAAAGCATTTGGACTGTGTAGCTATTGTCAAGACAGACATGGAGAATAATTATGGTGCCAATATTGGCTTGAGGCAACACTGGAACCCACGTTTGGCATTTAATATCAGACACTGTGGGACCTAGGATTACCTTGTTGGATCTTTGACAGTCCTTGCATCACTCAGGCACTGCTCTGTAGTTTACAGATCGTGTGATTTCATAATGAGCCTGATGCACACAAGCTTCTGTATTGATTGCAGCAGGCAGTTATTTTTAGAAGGTGTCTTGGCTGAGCAGCATCACGGAAGAAAAAAGCACTGGTGAAAACATGACTTAATTGGAAATTGACGCTACATTTGTAATCAAGGCTGGTTGCACTGTCCGAGCAATAGATTTATTAATTACTCATTAGGTACCTATTCCTCTTATCAAGTGAATTCTGGAGATGGCAGGGTTGCCTAGCCGGAAAAGTCACAGTGCTGACACAGTAAAACATAGTTTAAGCTTCAGCCCTTTAACAACGCAGTGCCAAGGTGTTCTTGTTCTTTCAGTCTGAGGTCACCTCAGCTGAGCCATTGCTTTACAAAAAGACAGCAAAGTTCTATAAAGAACATTATTTTACAAAGTCAAAAGAATGTGATATGTCTAATGTGGGTTAAAGTTGAGGCAGATATTGTGAACCACTGAAAAAGTCATCATTGCTCTACTTCTCTGTTGTTTCTCATCTTTACCTCTAACTGGTTATTTTCTCTGTGTGTCATTGCAGCAGCTAAGACCTTGCTCAACAAAAAGGCAGATGTCAAGGTAAGGGTCATCCAGTCTTCCTCTCACCTCACTACCCTCACTTCCTTTGTTCCCCCCTTGCTTAATTTTCCCTAAATAGCAACTGTGCCTCCTCTTCCTCTCTTCTGTTTTTCTCTGCTGCACTGTTTGCTTCTTTCCCTGTCGGGCTAATCTCACTTTTGCCTTCTGTAGCTATTGTCTTTGTTGTCGAAAGTGTTTGTTTCTTATTAATTTGTCTTGTGTCGTTTGTCATAATCTTATTGTGTGTGATTTCCTGTGATATATTAGAAGATTGGTGTGTTTTCAGATGGTGTGTCTGTATTAGGGCGGCTGGCAGACAATCTTAGTGTAAAGTAGAAGTATTCACTTTTTTGTGTGTGTGTGGAAAACCACAGCCTTTCTCTGGATACATATCTGTGAAGATGTGTCTGTGAGCATGTACGTGTCAGCCTTCGCCTTGCAGAACTCAAGTCTTAAGTAGCATATCCTTCTGAAAGCACGCTTGATTTTGATTTGGTATTATTTAGCTCATTGCCACCTTTCCATCTCCATTATTAAATGTAACCATCCGTCAGCCCTCCGCATGTGCTTTTTCATCACTTCCTCTGCCTCTTATCCCTCCATTTCTGTGTGTCCCTCCTCTGTCAGTGCTTCCTTTTCCTGCTCACCCCATATGGTCTTTAACCCCACATTCCCGTTCATCCTTTAATGAATATCTCTTGCCATCCCACGCTCGAACATGCACCCACGGCAGCAACACATCCCACACAAACCTCCATGAATGTGTCTGTGTGTTCATGCATGACAGTGTGTCACGAAGCTGGGAACATGGCGTTCAGGCAAACAAATGAGTTTGCTTCTCAGCGTTGTTCATTGTGCTGCTTAGCGCACATACACGTGGACATACAGCAGTGTGTTTGTATATCTGACCGTGTGTGAGTACGCCATATTTGTTGTCAGTTTGAAAGGAAAATGAAAGTGCAAATGTGAGCATGCTTGCACATCGAGTGTTGGTAAGCGTGGGTGTCTGCATGTGTGGTTTGCTTATGTGCATGTGCAGCAGTGCGTGCGTGCACATGGCCCCCCCTCCCTATTCTCCCTGCTCAGTTGGTTCAGCAGGGAATGTGACTCCGGTTCCAGGAATAGCTGCCAGTCTGGACCCTGGAAACTCAGACGACAGAAATAGACGCTTACTTCCACTGTGGCGCACTCATTGCCTAGCAACAGGCTCCCCACACACTCGCCCCAAACCCTCTCTAAAGGCATCTTCATTTGCTGCCGTCCCTGCTCTCCTCCTTCCCTCCCTCTTTTCTTGTTTCTCCTCTGTTTCTTCCCTCCAAATGTCCATATTGTGCTCTTTTGCGACTCTGACCTCCTCTCCTTGGCCTCTCAGCCTTCTTTTCCCATTGGGTTATCAATGCCTGATGGCACCTTACGTTTTTTAGCTGTAGCACCCACCTAAGTCTCTCTCTCTTCGGCATGAACTACACACCGCTGTCAGCTTTCCTGGTTGCCAGCTACTTTTCTTAAAAACATCTCCATTCAGCATTGCATGCGGTGTTGTCATAGTAATAACACACACTTCGTCTGTTCTTTTTGCTTCTAAAAGTCACTACGTGTAGCATTCTTATCCACTGATGATTAGATAAACTGATGTAAAATCCAATGCAGTATCTTTTTAATGGTTTTGTTGATTTGATAAGTTTTATGTCCCCAAATTATCGGGATTGTAATTTATTGATTTAGAAATGCTACATCTAAGACCTTTAAAAGTATCGGGCTGCTCGTGGTTTTAAATTTAAAATGAGTTCTGGGAGAATGCTTTTGTACTCTTGACAGAATACATTTTGCATTTCCTTGTCTTGCTCCTTGTTGGCCCAGATGTTCAGAATCCGTTGACAGAAGAACATTGGGTCACAGTTTTGCCCTCTTAACAATTCTTCATCTGCTTCCAACTCTTATGTCCTTCTCATGTCCTGATGACTTCTACTTAAGCCACCGCTCCTTTCCGCAGGCGTCCCCCTTCCTACTTTCACGTTAACACTTGAAAACTTGTTTCTCTGAGGGACACCCTCCCTCTCCTTCTGCTTTGTCCAAGCTGTCAGGAAAAATCTGATCCTGTTCTCATGAAGGATTCAAAGCTGCAATGCTTTGCCGCTTGTACAAATTTTGGTTTGACAAGTTCTCTCTTGCACTTTGTACCAGTAAATTCACCTCTTGTTCTTGGTTACTTTATCTTTTTCCCCTTCTTCTACCATTCATCCATCCATCCATTCGTCAATAAATCCATTCATCCATCCATCGCCTGAGGACAGAAACGAAAGTCCAGCTCTACTGTCCAGTATATGGTGAGCATGCTATTTATTCATTTGCCCAGTCACCTCTTTTTTTTTTGCTCCCTCTCTCCACTTGTCAACTTCTGTATTTGTTTTATCTCTCTTTCACTGCCCTTACTTGACTTATTCAGAAATCTGTGACACAGTAGTGCAATATTCACGAACCTTTTTTTTTTCATTCAAACTGCAATCAGGTGTAAAGCCGGCATTTCTTTGGAATAATTCTCTGGTCCACAGGAAGTGAGTCATTTTACATGACTTCATTTAACATCTGTCTCTGTGAGGGATTAAAGAAAGTGAGAAGTTAATATGAGAAAGAAAAAAACATATTCAGAAAGTAGCATTTCAGTGCCTGGCAGAAGTCACAGCTTTGGCCCGCACACAGCACACTGCCATACCACTAATCCTCACATTATTCTGAAAACGTAATAGAAGCAGGATGTTTTAGTTCCATCAGAGTTACTCCAGGGATGCTGCTCCAGATCTGTCAGGGGCACACTTATAGAAATAGACGCAGCCCTTGTGCTTGTAGTTTTGACACAGAACTCTTAGGTCTTACAAGACATTGCACAGACTTCAGACAAAAAGTAGGGATTAAAGTGTGGGTAGGTGGGGACACTTTCTTCTGGCACCACCTCTAAGCAATGAATACGACAGCTGATTCTTTATTCAGAGAGTGAAATTGCAGCAATACGTTGTTTTAATTCAGGTAAGTTATGTGAAAGGGAGGTTGTCCCCTTGTTTTCTTGAGGTGCTGTTTTCCTCTTTCCACACGTCTGTCATCCCTTCATCTTCTGCACCTCTACCTCCCTTGTTTTCCCTGTGCACTACTTTATTTGCTCATGTGAGGAACCGCCTCTGAATCCTTTAATTGTTCCTCCTTCTTTGTTCTCGGTAAAGTCACACAATTAAATTGATTGTGAAGATGTGTGATCTTTTCTCTGCATATTTCATCTGGTGTGTAAGCTTAATTACATCACTGTGGTTTTGCTCTTGATGGCAATGGCAAGTGGTTTTGGACGTTCTGCCCTGGACATCAACAGAAGTCTCCACCACTGGCAAAGCTTTGATCAGGACTGCTTTCATAACTGCTACCCAGGAATACAAGAGAATCTCTGCCCACAGACATTCATGACGCAAATGCTAAGACCCTGAGTTGATACTGCAAACAAGCTTTGACTATAACATCTCACCCTCAAATCTTTACTTTGATGAGGAATACATTTCCTGCTGCTGCGCAGAGGCAGTGGAGCAGTGGCTGACGTCGAAGTTTGATGTGTGCGTGACTTTGAGTGTTTGAGTGTGTTTCAGTGAGATGTCTATATGTAAGCTTATTGTCGGCTTATGCAACCTTTTATTTTCACGGCTCTTCTGTGTGTGTATGCTTTGTGTTGCGTGTTTGTAATTTTGTTTGCTGATGTACAAGCTCTCTTCCTTTCCTCTCCTCTCCTCTCCTTTCCCCTTCTGAAAATTCATTTTTGTGTTAAGGTTTATATTGTCATGCACCCATACGCACACACATACATAGATGCTCACCTTCCTTAAAATCTCTCTTTTAAAAATTTCAGGAAAAGTATTGCCAAGTTAGATTAGCATTAAAGCTAGTTGAGCTCTCTTACCTCTTTAGCAGTTGTCCTCCCTTTTTTTTTTAACAGTAACACTGTAAAAGGCTCAATAGGGCATTAATAATCCTCGACTTTTATTGACCTCTATCACTGACAAGTAGATATTGCTTGGATGTTACATGATTAATGTTTATGTAAAGTTAGCTGACTTATAAGAGTGAGTCACTTTTGTGATTCCCTTCCACACCCTGGACTCAGCCCTATACAGCAAGTTTTGAGTTAATTGTTTTCCAAACAATATTACAAATATTGTAATGTAGAGTCAATGTAAATATTATAATTGAGCTAACCTATAGAGCACCGACCACTCCGTGATGTGTGGTCTTCAAAGGAGAAGTGATCGTGGTTCATAAAAGTTACTCATTAGGCCAAATGGCACGATTGAAATGTGCGATTTTGACTCCTGAGCAGCGAATGTTGCGAGTGTCGCCTCCTTGTGTCCCCTCTTAGAATTACAGATGAGTCTTACAGACAAATGTTTTAGTTCAGTACAGCAGAACCACAATATTCCACAGCCTAATTTAATGTTTTCTTTTACTGAACCATTGCAGATTAAAGGCATAACCTTAAAGCCTTAACCAAAGCTAAGATCCAAATCTCTAGTACAATATAGGGTCAGCTCACCCACATAACAAAAGAAATTAACTAACAAGAAAAAAATCATGCTTATGTTAATTTTATTGGATGTGGTGATTCATATACAGTCAAATTTGAGGTATATGTTGTACTGGTATAAAACGTGCTGTCTCCTCTGGGAGACACCAAAAACAGACATACAGGCATACAAGTTATTTTACCACTATTTCCATTTATTTTCATCTGAAACATATTCAAAACACACACAAATTGAACTGTCTTGGCTTTTCGACTTGATCGGGTGCAACACAAAAAAACCCATCGCCTCTCTCAATAACCCCCCCCCCAAAAAAAACCCCATTTGTTTTAAGAACTCAAAGTCGATCCAAGCAATTTTCCATTGCCTACCACAAAGTCTGCAACATGAAGTTTCTGTGCAGCTGTATAGCTCTTTCTCATACCGTCTGTTCTCGCCGTGTCGAGTTTGCAATCCTCCCAAACGGTAATTATGCTTAGCCTACGTTGATAGTTGTAATCGTGACGGTTGACTGCACCAGCGGACATGACTGTACATGTCTATGACAAAGCTTTAATTCAATTATAGTGCCAACTTTTGGGTAAAATACCATAAAACAATAAAATGTGTTGCGCTGCATTTTATACTGGTATATTGGTTGCACCAGTGGCACCCCACTTTTAGATGAAAAAAAGTTTAATACACCGTCTTTTACACCGGATTTCACAATAATTGCAATGGGGTTACTAACTTACTTTAATATACATACAAGTGCTCACATTGGCATGTAAGGATAAACACTTACAAACTCACCTCTTGTTGTTGTTAACACTGTTGTTGTGTCTCCTCCCTTTCCTCTCCTCTCCTTTCCTGCACAGCCCCAGACAAACAGCACCAAAAACAGCATAGTCACCAGCCCCAAAGGAAACATCCCTTCACCTGCTCTGGTATTTACCTCGTAACACCCCCCTCCCCCCACTTCAGCTGTGTTTGTGTTATGTGTGACTGTCTATCCCACTGCATGTCGGTCCTTCAATTCCACAACATGCACCTTACCCCACTCCCCTACTCCTTCACCTTTGTCTGTTTTTCCTTTCTGTCCAGATTATGGCTGATCTTTGCCTGGCTGCTTTGTTGGCCAAAGCGGCTGGAAAGGTCTTAAACCAGCAGGTGGTGTCAGAAAACATTTCCCCATGGCTGGTGGGGATGCTATGTGACTTGAACTCAGGTTGATATTGTGCTGCCATGCCATTTTCTATCTGTCAGAGAAAGTTTGCCAAAGATGAACAGACAGGCGGTGCCTGCCGGGACTGTCAGTTTGATTTACCCCATCCTTCCTGTTTTTGCTTCTGTAGAGAAGTGACTCCCCACCGCTTGAGCATCAAAGTCCAAAGGTCTGCAGATTGTCCTTCCAGCCAAACAGCACACCAGCTGATTTCATAGAGAAATTCCTCCTCTTCTGCTGATGGTGTGAAAATCAGTGAAATTGGCTGGAATGACGACCTGCATGTTGGGCTTTTGGCACATGGTCACATGGACTTCTATATATATACTTTTACTTGGCATCAGGCCTCCAGATAAATTTCACAAATTATTTGTGTTTTTTGAGTGGTTCTCTTTTTAATCTGTGTGTACATAGTCCCTTTACGTATTTCTAAGTGATGAAGCAGTTATTCTTTTAAATTTGTCAGCATAAGAGCACCTTACATTACCCCCTTTGGATAAAAAATAAATAAAAAGCAATGTGTGTATATGATGATCAAATGTGTAGGTTTTATGTTAATACTGACAATTTTTCCAAAGACATTGGTTTCAGTTCATGCCAGTACTGTACAACAATGACAGTACTGGTAGTCCTTGCTTTCAGCCGAATTGCTAGGTAAGGTTAGGTAAGTTGGTAAGTTCAAGCTGCACACCCTTTTGTGAATCTAAAGACCTCCCAGAATAGCTAGCCATCAGACATCGGCTAAATTTAGTCTGTATCACACATTTTTCCACACACCTCATGTTATTATAGTGACCTAGTTTCCTTTTAGAAAAGTGAGAGCAAAAACATCGGTGGTGCTGCATATAGTTCACATCGTCATCAATAGTCAGTCAGAGGGATTTTCTTCACCTTTGATTAAACCAGCAAAAAACCTCCATCCTCACTCTGTTAGCGACTAAAGCTGTCTCCTTTCCAACAGAGAGGTACATTTACAAAGTGTGTGAGAGCATAATGTTTCTGACGCCTTTTTCCACTGCACATTATTTAGCCAGAATAGCAGCATTATATCATATCATTTATATGCCAAGGCCAGTTGCCACTAACTGGCAGCAGAGTCCTAGAAGCCAGTGATCTCACCAACTTAGACGTGTAACACAGCTGAGGACTTGAACAAGTTTGAGTTTGCTGCGTGGAAATGCTGAACACTAAATATAGCTTTGTCACACTGGCTAAACAAATTCCATCTAAGCATGTGCTAAGGACCACTAGGCTGTGGAACAGTGAGTCACCATAACCCAGTAGCCCCCCCTACCCCAGATC